>CP135561.1:4207203-4321754 GCA_032401905.1 Swietenia macrophylla | reverse complement strand
GATATGTTTATATTTTTTTCACATAATTTACTCAAAATTTAAAAAATTAACAGAAAATACTTTTAAAAATTATTTTTTAAATTTTAAGATCTAATTTAATTTATTTTAATAAATATGTATAAATTAATTACTTATTTTAAAATTAACAATATTATAAATTACTTACTTGTATATAATTATAAATTATTTAATTTGATAAAAATAT
This sequence comes from Swietenia macrophylla, assembly GCA_032401905.1. Lineage (NCBI taxonomy): Eukaryota > Viridiplantae > Streptophyta > Magnoliopsida > Sapindales > Meliaceae > Swietenia > Swietenia macrophylla. Next base: position 4,321,549 of record CP135561.1, on the reverse strand, counting down.
ATAAAATTATATGTTATAAATATATGTGAATAAATATTATAAATTATTTATTTATATAGAATTAATTTTATTATTATAAAATATTTAAATATTTAATTTAATAATTTAAAAATCATAAAGCTATACATTGTTAACCCATTTTACTTTTATTTAGATAACAATTTAATTAATATATTAAATAAAAAATTTCATTCCGGAACTCGCCCAGCGTCGCATCCTTTAATCAGCTTATCTCTTTTGTGATCTTTCCCGTCTTCTCGTCTCCTCTCTCTCTCTCATGTACTCTATATAAATACGAGTGCACACGCTGACGCATGTCAACTCAGCAACTCGTTAAAGGAAAAAAAAAAAAAAAACTTAAAAACTCGGGTTCCCTTTCTCTCAAGATAACCTCTGTAATTTTTGATTTATTATTCTTTTGGAATAAGCTTCTGCTACACTACCAATCATTCCTTCATTACTGTTTGAATGACGATTTCAGACTCACTTGATAGAATAGGGGGCGCCACCACCAACGCCACCAGCATGACTGATTCCGATCGTAATTTTTCGCTGCGTAAGAGACCTACCTCTGCCGCAATCAGAGATACTAACGTCGGTGAACTTGGTAATTCAATCAATGGTCAGGTTACGGCCGCTGAAGCTCCGACAGAGCCGGCGAATTCTATTACCAGGAACGGTGTAAAGATCGGAAACGGTGAGAATCACGGAGGAGGACTCGATATAAAATTCACTTATCGGCCCTCTGTTCCGGCTCATCGTAGAATCAAGGAGAGTCCTCTTAGCTCCGATGCCATTTTCAGACAGGTAGCCAGACTTTTTAATTTATCTACTTTAAATTGTAAAAATAAACTCTCTTTGTTTCTTTTCAATTGTAAAAATACACCTTTTTTATTGTGTGAATTAATTATTAATTCGATATTTTCATATTATAGCAGAGTCATGCAGGGCTATTCAATCTATGTATAGTAGTGCTTGTTGCCGTTAACAGCCGGCTTATTATTGAAAATTTAATGAAGGTTCGGTGCCGTACATAATCAAACGACTTGCTGTTTTAAGGTTCATAGTTTTCATTCTCTCATAGTTGTTTTTACTGTCGTTGCAGTATGGCTGGTTGATCAAAACTGGTTTTTGGTTTAGTTCAAAATCATTGAGCGATTGGCCCCTTCTTATGTGTTGGTAATGAATGAATTATTTGAAGGCAATATCAAAATTTTCTATTTCAACTGTAACGGTTCTCTTGTGTAACATGAACTAAGAGTTTGTATTTGAATTCTGGTTTCTGTTGCAGTCTTACTCTGCCTATATTCCCACTTGCCGGCTTTCTAGTTGAAAAGTTGGCGCAGAAAAAGGTTATATCCGAATCTGTAAGTGATTCAAGTCTCACAGCTGCACAGCTAATTTTTGTGGAGTTTTGAATTGTAACCATGTAAATTTTTTGCCATCTGGATATTTGGGATTTAGTAGTGTTTATTTTTTGGATAATAGAGATGGTGTGCTGGATATTTACAGAGAATAGCAAGATACAGTGTTTTGAACTCAGCAATCTCATATTGCAGGTTGTTGTTTTGCTTCATGTAATCATTAGTACAGCTGCGGTTTTATATCCAGTACTTGTGATTCTCAGGTCAGTTCATTTTCTTGTGATTTTTCATTTCATTGTTATTTAAACCTGAATTTGTTATTTAGTTATGGAAAGGTGCCTGATTAGAGTAATTGGAGGACTTAATTATGAATTGCACTGCACTCAAATTTTTGTTTGTACTCTAGAAGAATCTTGTATAAGAATTGTAGGATTCAGGAGAGGGAGGATTGTCAAGACCTTCTGACAACCGCTACTTTTAACTCAATAATTGGTCATGGTTGTGCAGTAGTTGATTGTTATTGCCGGTATCCACTACACATGGATAAAAGAATGTGGAAGTCACTGGGAAATTGAATATGCAATTTGAATAATGAAAGGTTCATATAAATGGTTTAAGATAAGAAAGTCACTTGGGAATTGGAGAACAAGTTCGAACTATGAAAGGTTTCAGTCATTTGGGAATTAGAGATGCAAGGTGGATTTGATAAATGGTTTTAGTTTTACAAATTGATTCCAAAATTACTTTCTTGCGGTCATTTTCCTTGGTTGTTATTTACTAATTATGAAAACTTTTATTGATTCACTGACTTTGAACTGTGCAGGTGCGACTCTGCTTTTCTGTCTGGTGTCACATTGATGCTCTTTGCTTGCATTGTGTGGTTAAAGTTGGTTTCTTATGCACATACTAACTATGACATGAGAGCACTTGCCAAGTCAGCTGACAAGGTATGTTGAAATTCGGTTTAAAAAGTTAGCAGCTAATTATTATAAATAAAAATATGCTTGATATTTGTTCATAATGAGCTGAGAATTGATAAAAAGTGACCAGAAATTCATGCACTGTGATCGCCAAATTACTCTTCTCCCATCTCAAATAACATCTTAGAATTAAAACTTTAATTTCTTCTTCCATAAGAACTCTCTCTCTCTCTCTCTCTCTCTCTCTCTCTCTTCCCATCACAACTCTCCACCCCTTTCCCAAATTTCATGGCGGTTTCATCTCATGCAGTAATCTTCTTTGATTGGCAATGAGTAAATTCTTCTTTATTATTCATTAAGGCCCTGTTGTGGTGTTAGGGGGATGTTTCGTCTGGTTCTCCACATGCAGATTATTTGTATGATGTTACCTTCAAGAGTTTGGCATACTTCATGGTTGCTCCAACATTATGTTACCAGGTAACAAGAAGTTTCTTGCATAAACAAATTGAGGAACTATTACCTGCTGACATGTTCAAGTGATTTGTTTCAGTATTCCTCTTTAGTGCTTTATGTCTTCTTTTTGACTTTTTAGCTTACACTATTACTTAAGTACAAGGCAGCTTATAATGTCTTATGTGTGACTTGTTTAAATACCATTATTTGTGAACTGTAGAGCATAATTTCTTTTCAATATGTGTTAGATGGATCTGGAATGCTGTCTGCAGTGTTTTGTGTATGTCACACTGTCACTGAGGGATAAACAAATGGATAAAATATATTCTTTGATTTTTTCTTTTAAGAAACAGAAGTTTTTAAGAATTGTAATGTTCTAATATATGGAGATAGGGTGTAGAATATGTTTTGAGTAATATTTTTATCACTGTGCTGGTAGTTGTGTATTTATTGCAGATGACAATATGCTGGTTACTATTGCCTGAAAATCGTGATAACTCTTTTTTTTTTTTTCAGTAGTTTATGACATTAAGTTTATATTATTTTTTTTTTCTTCAAATTTATTTGTTTATATTTGGCTTACAGGGCTTGCTTTTCTTCACCTACGTAATTCTGAGTATTATTCTGATATAGTTATAGCAAATTCTTATTTTCATTGATTATGATTGTAGATAAGTTATCCACGTACGGCTTATGTACGGAAGGGTTGGGTGGTTCGTCAATTTGTCAAGTTAATAATCTTCACAGGAGTTATGGGATTTATAATAGAGCAAGTAAGTAGTAATAGTTGATGATTTAGCATAGTTTTACCTTTCCTTTTTTTTTTCCCCCTGTTTTTGGGGAAGGCATGGGCAATCTAACTTGGTTTCATTGGTATAATTCTGCAGTATATGAATCCCATTGTTCAGAATTCACAACACCCTTTGAAAGGAAACCTTTTAAATGCCATAGAGAGAGTTTTGAAGCTTTCAGTTCCAAACCTATATGTGTGGCTCTGCATGTTCTACTGCTTTTTTCACCTCTGGTGTGTTTTCTCTTCTTAATTAATGAATATTTGTCTTTCTTCTGATCTTTCAAAAAAGATCAGATTTTTTTTTCTGATCTTTTTTCTGTTTCAAATTGTATCGTGAATTTGAAATTCTGGTTAATTTTGTATGTATTCTTCTAGATGATTTTGAGGTGGGAAATTGGTCATATCTACATTCTTCTTTGTGCAGATGCATTTCAGTTTCATGCACTGTGTTGTTATAATGAAATGATAAGCATCGTAAATGCTTCAGCATTTGGTCTTTCTTTTCCGGCACTGAACAAACCCTAACAGTCCCATCCCTACCAAACAAAACCCTCTTTAAAAGTTTAAAAAGAAGATTGTTGATATAGCCACTTTTTCTGTAATTACTTAACTGTTCAAATAGCCTGGATTCATTGTTCAGTTTTCTTTTTACAGAAGTTATGTTTAGTTTTCTTTTTACAGAAGTCACTTTTGTTAAATTGTGTTTCTTAGAGTGCAATGTTGAGACATAGATTTTCTGTTTCTCCTCTTACTCCTACCGTTGGGTCTGGCTTATATGATCGATGATGTACGTTAATCAGATGGTCTCCACACTATATAACACAATGTTTACTCAAGGCATTCCATTCTTACATATATATGTGTTGATATAGGCTAAATATACTCGCTGAGCTGCTTTGTTTTGGTGATCGTGAGTTCTACAAGGATTGGTGGAATGCTCAAACTGTCGGGGAGGTAGGTCCTATATCATGTGGAACATTTTCCTCAGATTATTTATCTCAAAAAGACAGCTCAATTTAACTAAGTTACACTTTGTGTTTTGTATGCTTTCCCTTGTTCTGTGGCTGTCATCAGTACTGGAGAATGTGGAATATGGTATGATTCTTTATTCAAGTTGCAGTTCTTTTCTATCAACTATTATTACGTGTATGATCCGAGGGGTGTATTTTAAGTTTTATCTATCTGATTACAATCTTATGAGTCTTATTATCCATGAAATTACAGAATTATTTGGCTGTATTATTTGTCTTTTTATTTATTCATAAATTAACCTTTTGTGCTATAAATGATTGTCATAATTATTTGGCTAGTGAATGTGAAATGAAGTGGGGCTACTATTGTGCCATGGCAACTTTAACAATATCTGTCCAAGTCCACTGCTGCTTCTCTTTTTAGTTCCATTTTGATACATGTGTATATTTACATTGGTTTAATATTTCAGCCCCTGTAGCATGTTAAGAGATGCGTTTGTCTCCTAATGTTGCAGTACATTTCAACTGGTACCAATTTGTTCCACTGGGAACATCATGCTCTTTTGTACTGGGACATATTAATAAAAAGTGTTAGAATACTATCAATATAAGAATTTACCAATATTACAATTCATTAGGTTTAATTTCCAAAATTTAGGTCTTAAAATGCTAATTGTTTCTTTGATGGAATTTTGTTCACAGCCTGTTCATAAATGGATGATTCGGCATATCTATTTTCCCTGCTTACGGCATGGGATACCTAAGGTAAATTGTCCTATCTCCACGCCCTAGTAGGAAAAAGCTACCTCCTCTTCTTTAGTTTATAACTGTGGGAGTAAAACCGCATGTTTTGCGCAAATACAAGCAACTGGAGGTGATAAACAACAAAATTTAGACATATTTGAGCTGACAAATGATCCGCATTCATATATGATGAAGAACCACTAAATCCAAAAGTTGAAGCTTATAGGGGAGGCTGAGAATAGTATTTAATCTCTAATATGCCCCCTCAATTAGCTTGACTCTGATTCTGTTTTGAGGAATCACTAAATCAAAGTTTAAGTTTATAAATGAGGCCCCAGCAATAATAGTGAAGCTACAACAAATTTTGTACTGAGAAATTTTATTTGTCCTTAGCATCTATCATGGTTAAGACCTTCTGACAATTATTAACTTTTGAATCCATTTGATTTTGTTTCCTTCTTCAGGGAGTTGCCATTGTTGTTGCATTCTTTGTCTCGGCCATATTCCATGAGGTTTGTATCTGTGTTATGTAACACCTTTATGGTTATGTTTTAATTATTTGTTTTTGTTATGTAATAACTATAGAGATTGTGAATAATTCCAAGAATCCAATATGATATAGTACACATATTATGGAGAGTTCTTTCTGATGAGATGAACAATCAATCATTACATGGGGAGTTTATTACTTTTTGCTGTAGAGTGTGAGAGTTGGTGTAACTTACTCAGGGATACATATTAATTATGGATTGGATTTTATGAAATCACCCTGATCATCAGGAACCAAACCAGGAACCACCTACCATAACTGTTCTAGGCTCTATATTTTTTATGTTAATGAAAAATGTGCTACCAGTGGAGGGAGGAGACTGTCAAATGAGGAAAAGGACCCAATGACTTTGAAAGAACTGAATGAGGAGTCGTATGAGGTGAAAACCTCATGTGCGATTCTGTAGAGTGGCTGTAAAGATGACTTATCTATTAATTTTTTAACAATTATCCCCAAAAACCAAACTCTGCCTTGCATAAAGTTGCCAGAATACGATTTTGCAGTCTCAAAGGGTCTTGCTTAGTAGTGTCAGACTGTAATTGGTTATGAAATCGAACAGGAGAATTACTGGTAGATATGCTGTCTCCAGTATTTATCTAATGCATCAGAATTATTCAAATGGGTGGAATGCCCATAACTAATTTGTATGAACCCCCACTTCCAACATTTGGCAATTATATTAGCCAAACTCTAGAGGTAGAATATATCTCTCATGGAAATCACTTATCAGCCCCCAGAATCTGATTTACTCTTTATTTTTTCTCCTTTAGACTCAGACCCCAGTTGAACCTTCATTCACCATCTGTTCATAGTTGAGGAAGCCTGCTTGAACTCAGTGATCGTGAGTAATTCAAGTAGTGATAGAGTGTTAGTGTAGTTAATGTAGCCACAAGTGTATCAATGATATGTTACGGCACACTATTTTTTATTTTTTACTTGTTTGCCATGTAATATATTCCACAGATGCTTCAAGTTGTTGCTTATGTTGGTCTATACTATCATTTTTGACAGCTGTGCATTGCTGTTCCTTGCCACATTTTCAAGTTGTGGGCTTTTAGTGGAATTATGTTTCAGGTGAAATTTTGTTATTTCTTCTCGTTACTAGGATGGGAAATTTCTGTTGAAATCTAGTGTACTATAACTAAAGTGGACCCCTTCATTGTCCCCATTCCCCCCTAAGCCAAAAATTACCTGAAAAAATAAGAGGGAAGAGTAACCTTAACTGGTTAGCTCTTACTTTTGCCTTTTTGTTAACAGAATAAATAGTCACTTTAAGATTAATGATTATTGCACATTCCTTTTACTGTTTGAACCAGGTTCCCTTGGTCTTGATCACTAATTTTCTGCAAAATCGGTTCAGAAGCTCTATGGTATGTTTTTACTTCTATTACTACTGTTTTAACCTTACTCGAGTCTATTTCATTCATTAGCATTCAGTTTCCAGACAGCATTAACTTATTGTTAAACTTATATGTAGCTCAAGTGTAGCAGGACTGGAATTCATTTAAACTTTTGCAAATGTTTACAGTGCTAATTCTTTGCTATTTTTTCATTGTACTGTTGGGCCCAAGGGAAAGATTTAAAGGAAAACTACAGCAGTCCTTTCTTTCCACCTGTTTGTGTTCTTTGATGAGTGAGGAAAAGAAAAGAAGTGGGATGACTCTAGTTTTAGACCTGCTTCCACCCTTTCAATTGAATTTGAAGAAACTTGCAAGAATTTAGCAGTGAAATGAAAATTTTATAAGAGTACTTGAAACATAGTCCTTTTGATCTTATTTCCCTTCTACATGGCACTGCCTGTCAAAAGAAACTATTAAAAATCATAAAATATGTGTGTGTGGTTTTTTTTGTGTTGTTCTTTTTTGGGTGTCCTCTGGTTTTTCTTCTTTTTTTCATGTAAGTGGTGAATTAAGGGATTGCTTGTTTAGGAGAAAAATAAAAAGCAATCACCTTGACTTTTTGAATTAAGTCGCCTAAATTTTGAGCATGTACTATATTGTTGCTGGATTGAGAAATTTTAAAGGTTAATTTTGAAGTAGGATTGTGATGACACAACAAAATCTAAGAAAGTTCATTTGCTAAAGAACTTGAATTAAAATAGTTGTAGCAACATAATGGTGGAAGTCTTCTCTAGAAAAAGTGGAGCTATAATAATTAAGCTTTATTTGTTGCTTGGAAAAGAGAGAGAGAGAACTGGCTGAATAGAATCATCCTAGTGGAACATCAGGAACAATTCTTTCCATTAACAATATATATATGCTTTCTGCTACCATGTCTGTGTATATAGTTTCTCATACTTGATATTCATCATTCCACTAGGTACATGTGGACATGGTTTTGTGTTTAGATTCTTGTTCCTTTTAATTATAACTTTTTCCCCTTTTTTTATCTTTTGTTTCCTATTGTCAGGTGGGAAATATGATCTTCTGGTTCATTTTCTGCATTTTTGGTCAGCCCATGTGTGTGCTTCTGTACTACCACGACTTGATGAATCGTGGAGTGAAAACTAGCTAACCTTTATGATTGCGAGAAACGAACATGATTTGAAATTTGATGTCATGCTGCTGCTGCTCCCTGCTAATATGTATGATCATGAGATGTATAAATTTTTCTTGATATGATGAAATATAGAAGCAATTTTGAAAGTATAATTTGGTGGGTAGTAGATGTTGCCAATGGCATAATAGCGCATGCAGATTTAAGTACATGATTTGTGATGATCAGTTTTTTCGATTGTGCTGTACAATGTAGTTTTTTCGATTGTGCTGTAAAATGTACATGATTTATGATGATCAATTTTTACAACTGTGCTGTAAAATGTACATGATTTATGATGATCAGTTTTTCGTCTATTATTGGATGTGATTTCAAAGATTTGGGCCCACGCGATAATTTTGAAAACATAAACCTACTGATTCAGTTCTGTAGTTTGTAATTTGGAAGTGTGGAGCCAATTAGCAACTTAATTTTATTGTTAGTTTGAGAGACACGTTTAACATGATGTTTGTGGTCCTTCCCTTTCGGTTGAACCACGCAGATTGAAACATCTATTAAAGAGGTTGCCTCAGGGGACCTGCACACTGCACTGTTTCCAATTCTGTTTTGGTTTTTGGTTTTTATGAAGCGTATATTTAGTCAAAGGACGAGTTGGAATGAGTTATACATACCAGAGGTTTTTCTTTTCATTTAAAAAAGCTGGCTAAAAAGGTGAGCGCGTGACTCCCAATTGCTCTAGTTGTAAGCGGCACGGATTCTCCATTTTGTTAACTTTTGTTCTCGGGGCATACGCCCATTTATTCTATTTATGTTAGGAAAATGCTCAAGGCCAGCCTCGGGGGTAAAGTTTAATTACTTGATGCCGGGTCAGCCTCGGCCAAACCCAAAGGGCGCGGTGTAATACTTTTCTGGAGGCAAACCGACGCAAGATAGAATTAGATGCACGGCAGCATAGTCAGCGCTTTCGCGGATTCGCACAATAATAACAGCTTTGCCTAGCTTTGGTCGAAAAGAAAAGAAGAGAAGACAATTCCACAATCCCACAATTCACAAAGCACCATAGCACAAACTCCGCCGAACAAACCAGGGCTCTAGGGCGAAAAATGCTCCACTTTTAGACCCAAAAGAATAAATCTCTTTTATGTAGAGCTGCAGATAAAGCTCAAATCGTTTCTTCGTCTTCTTTGAAACCATCATGGAAGATTTCAGATCTAAATCATGCGGTGATGGAAGAATGCAGTTAGATAACTACTACGGTTCAACAACGGCAACAGGAGGACGGCCTCCCTCTTGTGGCATCAACGATATGCAAGATCTCAGGTGTTACAGTGCAAGCTATGCATCTTCACTGCCTCCAATACCCACTGAACAAACCCAAAACAACAATATCAAATTCAAGAAAGGCAAGTCAACAAATGGGTCTTCTTCAAAAAGTTGGAGTTTTAATGATCCAGAGTTGCAGAGGAAGAAGAGGGTTGCTGGCTATAAGGTTTACACTGTTGAAGGCAAGGTTAAAGGGTCTTTAAAGAAGAGTTATAAGTGGATTAAGGACAGATATAGTAGAATGGTTTATGGTTGGTGGTAATAATTGTTTCAATATTTTATTTTTGTTGTCCATGTTTTCACTTGTTTAATTTTTACCTGTTCTACAAAGTCTTTGAATATTTTTAGGAGTATTAACTTGCTTCATGAATTGGGTTCTGTTGATGAATGAGAAATATATTGCTCCGCTTTGTATAATTCATTCCTTGTTCGAAAGTCGTTTCTTTTAAATAGACTAATTTTCTCAAAGTATTAGCTTCTTGATCATTTTTATTTTAATGTGGTGGTGACATATTCTTAGCTTTCAATAGATTATTTAATTTTCCTAACTAAAAGGTGTATATTCGTTGTGCTCTTCCTCAAGTTTTCGTGAGCAGATTGTAAATGCTTTTTTAGCTCAAGGTTCTGATAAATAAGTCTTCAATTGCTTTGACTTGGAGACATCAGAAATTTCATTTGGAATTTAGTGGAGATGAGCACCTGCTAGTCCTGTATTGGCTACTTTTGTCTCGAATCTGAGGTAGGTTCTTGATTTCTTAATTCCCCGTGTAGTCAAAGTCTTGCTTCAATTGTAGGTTCCAATGCAAATTAAAGCTGGGTAGATTTGGCTTAGCTTGATCCACAAATTCCTAAGGTGTCTGCTAATAACCTTTTTTTTTTAATCTTTAGGAGGCTTCTTTGATATTGATGTGCTCCTCTCATTTGAAGCTTACTTTCTATAGTTGTGTGGCTCTGTTTGAAAATTTTTAGCCTTCCTCTAAACTGTTAACCTATAGGCACTCGAGTTTTTTGTCTGGAACTGGGATTCACATTTCTGAGAAAAACTATGGTGGTCTGCCTTCTTCAGGGTGTTTAAAAGTAAGTTAGAACACAGTTAGATTGCAAAATATGTTAAAAATCTCCTTGTTAGACTACATTTACTCTATTGCTTTTTCACTTGGACTTCTATAAGTTTTGTGGACAAGTTATAAGATTTCCCTTGTACAGCTATTATTATATTATTCTCTCTCTACATTCCTAATCTTTAACGTTGGAAAGCCACATTTCCTGTTTGGCTATCAGGATTGATCGTGTAAATGAATAATTTGGGCGTGGTAGCTTTCTCAGTAACTTGGTCCAACAAGGAAATCTTGGGAAATCTAATTGGTTACTGTAGTCCATCACTACTCTTTCACTTTGTATTCCTTTTCTTGTGATGTTTGGGGGGCATAGGATGTGATTTTCTAGCGGGCTTGGTTTAGTTTTCTATTCCGAGTATTCACCATTTCTTTGGTCTGGTCTCAGTAATCTTTTCTATTGTCAGATTTCAAGTCTTGGTTTAAGCCTAAATGTCCGAGGGACATACCATTTCTCATTATGATTTCAGCTGGTCTGTGCCTGCTGATAAGAATATAACATGTTTTAGGACTTTCTATTGAAGGGTATGCTTGTAATTATTGTATTTCAAAATACAGCTGCTCGTTGAATTATCTTCTTTGTTTTTCTTAAAAAAATAGGTAGAAAGGAAAAGAAAAAGGAGCCCTCTTTGTAAAATTGAAAGAACATGGATTCCTTCCTCATAGTCCATAGCGAGGAATCTATATTTTAAGAGTCAAAATAAAAAAAAAATTTATAATTTATTAAAATATTAATTTTTAATTTTATCTTCATATAAATTTAGCTATATAAATATTTATTTTTATTATAAATTTATTTCATTTTAAAAAATTAAATTATTTATTTTTAATTTTTGATAATAAATTATTAAATATGTTAGTAGTTTAATATTAAAATTTTTAAAAATAAATTAATTATATTTAAATACAAAATTAGCAGGTAATTATTTTTAATAATTAAATTATAATAAAATTAAAATTAAAAGATTATTGTATAATTAAAAAATATTTACATAGTTAAAATTTAAATATTTATTTAATAAATAAATTATTAAAACTCTAAAATTTAGTTAGAAATAAAATTTAAAATTAATTTAATTTTTAAATTGATAAATATATAAATTATTTTATATTCTAATATAAAAAATATTTTTTTCAAATAAAATATAATTAAGACAATTTGTTTATTTATTCTGTCCATCAATCAAACAAAAAATACTATTCTTTTTTTCTTTTCCTTTCCTTTTCCCTTTCTTTTCCTTCATCATTTCTTTCAGTGTTGTCCACTTGAATCTGTCTTGGCATAATTCGCTTTTACTCCTTCCATTCTTCGCTCTGTATAGGCCAATTTCTGCTACCAATAATATTGGTTTTGAATTTGATCTTCATCAGAACTTTTAAACAAATAAAACATGGTCCTTCAATAGCGGAATATAATACTACTTTGTAAATCCTTCTCGAATGAAACAAATTAAATTGGTTAATAAACTAACCTCTCCTTGCGACGCCATGGAGACAATTGATTACATAATATGCATACTTGCTTGACTGGAAATGCAAGTATTGTACTCACATTTATATTCATAGTTATATTTATACGTAAAGCATTCAAAGCTCTAACTGACGCGAAAAGAGTTAAAAACACAAATCCAGTACCAGCTCGGTTCAACCATGAGATAACAGCAGACGCAGGTCAGCTGGGGAGTCGGCGCGGGCCCTGTGGACTCATCTGAAAGGGTAAAAATGAACATACATTTCTTCTTCGAGTAACAATAGAAACTTAAATCCAAATGAGGAATTATCAATACAGTGGCCAATTTACGGGGCCAACAATTTGTAAACCTGTTAGTTTTTAACCCAAAAAAAAAAAAAAAAGAAAGAAAAAAATCAAAGCTTGAAATGAACAGATGACCACAGAAATAAGGGTTGACTGTTGGAGAAAGAGGATAAGAACAAAAAAAAGAAGTGATAAAAAAAAAGAGTAGCGGTAAAAAGGACACCCAGTTGGGTGGGCAGAGCCTAGCCTGACTCTACTTTTGCGCAGTTAAGTTCATGTTTCTCAAAATTGTTTACCAAATAATCACACACTTTCAGCGCTTCAGACTGCAAAGCCAAATCTTTGATTTGCCCAGGCTCCTCCGAGTCACAACTTTCTTCACAACTCCCAAGAGAAATAAACCTATTCTATTGCAATAGAAGAGCAAATCACACCAACCCAGTTCATGATTTACAACAATGGATGCACCCATGCCGACCATAATGTCTAATAATGAACTCTCTCATCACTGTCAAAATGCAGGCTCTCGATACCCTTCAGGGTAGTTTCATAGTTCTTGATGTGAGTGGTATTTCTCCCTGATGATGCACGCTTAGGATCTGAAGATCCAACCGGAGAACTTCTTTGCCCACTTGAAATTCTGTGCATTGCTCCAGGACTTGCCTCAGTTGTGCGTAAGCGTTGAAGTTCAGCCTCACTACCAACAAACGCATCCCGACTGCTAGATACAGCAGCAGCTCGCCTTGATGATCCACCAGAGCGCCCCAAAATGTTGGAGCCTGATAACTGCTAGCCAAGCATAATGCAGGTTTAAGTTTACAACACAACAGAAGTTTGATCAAATCTATTGCACATAAAGGAGACTGGGATGAAAGGCTAACAAAAATTATAAATTATGGACAAGCTACCATTAATTGACCTCGCACTAACCGCATCCCATTGTATGAGTTTCAATGGATTCAAAGTCATGAGAAACCATTAGTTGAAACATGCATTCGAATGGTACACCAAAAATGAATCATCCGAATAAAAGCAAGCAAGAACAACGTTTGAAATCATGCATAACAACAATATCAGTGAAGCACTAAATAGAAGGAGCATGCGCTTGCACATCATACAGCAAAAAGATAAGCAATAAAAAAAATAATTTACCATAGCATCTTTTGTAATTGCAGGCTCATCTACAACTGGACTTTTTTGCTTTGAAAAACTTCCAGAGTTTATAATTGGTCCAGACATTCTCCGCAGAGAAGAATCCATTGAAGTCAAACCAGTTGGTTGACCTTCTTCACCACCTGAGCAATGATAAGAAGTTAGAATGAAACCAAACATATGAAAAGTCCAAAAAGACGAAAGATTTGAAACGCAATGAAAAAAGAGAGAAAAAACCACTAATATAGGAGCCAAAAATTGTTTTGAAAAATAAAATAACTGTCCAAGAAACAAAGAAGCTGATGACAATCTCAAAGGAAGACAGCAATGAAAAATTTACTCCTCAATACATCCTCCAGAGAACTAACCAAAAAAGATAACGAAAAACCAACCATGAAATAAATAATTGCATCAATATAAAAAGGAAACAAGGAAATTACCGGTTTGTCTGTCAGCAGTGGCTAGAGCCAGAGGTCTTGCACCACTAGTTCCGGCTCCAGGGACCTAATGAGAACAAGCATTATGTCACCAAAACTAATGTACAGCATATGCAACAAGCTAAGAACACTTACAATTGCACGAGCTGGAGGTGTAGCCAGCTGTGATTGCTGATACTTCAAAATGGTCCAGTCAAATACGTAATCAAACTGGAAGCCTGTGGCAATGATCAATAAACATGATGAAAAGGTGAGACATAAATGGCATTCTATCAATCTAATATTTAATGAAAAGCATAAAGATGGAAAACATTAAGCCTATAAAAAAAAATCATAATATGATATAAAAGTAATTCAAACCTTCACGAATAAAGAGGTCACGGAAAATTCTTTTCAGATAGGCATAATCTGGCTTATCATCAAATCGCAGTGAACGACAATAATGGAAAAATGATGCAAATTCTGTCGGATAACCTCGACACAGGGCCTGAAAAAGATAAGTATTGCTATCACACTTTCTCTGTCCGGGACGAAGAGTATGCATGCCAGGAGTTCTCACAAATAGCTTACCTCAATTGAAGTAGAAACCTTCTTTTCACTAATTTTCTCGTACTTCTGTTTCTTAGTTCCTGCTTTAAGTCCCTGCCAAGGAAGACTACCAAGAAAAAGGAGGCATCATTAAGGAAATCAACCAAGAGTATGCAAAATACAAAGTTAAAGCAGGTTGAAACAGTCACCTTCCTTTTAGGAAGTACATAAGCACATAACCAAGAGATTCTAGATCATCCCTCCGGCTTTGCTCTATGCAGTCCAAGATAAGGTAAAGAAAAATCAATACTACGAAGCAAGAGAGATTACTTTAAGAGGAAGATCAACACATACAAAAGAAAATCAAGTGCAGAAAGAGAGCACACCAATTCCAAGATGAGTGTTCATGCTTGCATATCTGGCAGTTCCAGTTAAATTCTTATTTTCCCTGCAGTGCGATGACCAATTATGATTAAGAATTGGCTTTACCTAAGCAACCACAAATAATCCACAACATGAAATAGTGTACGGCATTCATATTCTATTCCGTTATACAAATTAAACAAACAGACTGTCTGAAGTGATAAAAGTCCAGACTGCAAGCAAAATACAGCAGCATTAAGAATATTAACATCACCTCTACTTCACCATCAATTTCATAATCCTCCGGAAAACAAAAGCCCAAGTACTTTAATGTTTCAGTATAAATTAAAAGCTATGACACTTAAATCCAAATCACATTAATCATATAGCACAAAGTAACATTACATTATTAAATTGTACAAATTTATCCAGCATAAAATGGTGGAAATTTTTTTAAAGATAAGTGCCTTGCCAGCAAGCATTAGCCAAAAAAGAATCATCACTCATCAAAGTCTAGAAGACCTCCTTACAGAGTAAAACACCCGCAAATATTCTCTCTTTAACAAAAAAACAAATAAATAAATGTGAACGCAGTTTAAATGTTCAACTGAAGCACAAAAATGTAGTACCATTCATAAACTTTTAACAACAAAAGAAACACCATCACTCACTTAACTACAAGACCCCGTTACAGAGTTAAACACCAGTAGATATTCTCTTTAATAAAAACACAAATAAATAAGTGTTAACTTAGTTTAAATGTTCAACTGAAGCACAATCATGTAGTACCATTCAGAAACTTTTAATAAGAAGAAACAATATAACTGCTGGAACTTCAGAAAAAGTAAAGACAGTCAAGCGAGAGAAGAAAAAAATGAGATGGAACAGTTTCCCATGCTAGCAAAAACTATGTACAGAAAAATAACTTCGCAACCCAACAGAAATGGTACATAAGCTGTCTTAGTGTTTGCATTATAAGCACATGACTAAATGATCTAGCTTCATTAACCATATCAATAAAACCTAAACTCCTTTTCAATTTTTTTATACAACTACCCACCTAGAGTGTAAAGACATAAAATCTTTTCTTGACAAAACATTCAAAGCAAACGTACAGGCCAAAAAATAAACACACTCATACATAATCTTCTCACCTGTAAGGAATGTGTTGATGCGTTGAACTATCTCTATATTTCTTAGCCAGACCAAAGTCAATGATATAGACCTATAAGCAAGAGAAACAATATGTTGCACAACCTAAAATAAACAAATCAGAAATTAAATATAAATTCTAGATTAAAACCTGATTTGCACGCCTTCCTAAGCCCATGAGAAAATTGTCAGGCTTAATGTCTCGATGTAGAAATGATTTTGAATGAACAAACTCAACACGATTGATCTGAATAAACATCAACAGGAGTAGCATGAGTCAACATTTTTCAGAAAGTAATCATACTAATAGAACATATATATATATATTATATCAAAGGGAATCTACCATCTGATCTGCAAGCATAAGTACTGTCTTCAAGGAGAGTTTCCTACTGCAGAAGTTAAATAGATCTTCAAGACTGGGTCCAAGCAAATCCATCACCAAAACATTATAGTCTCCCTCCACTCCAAACCATTTCACGTTTGGGATCCCAGCTGCCAAAAATAAAGAATAGGAGTAATCAGATGAATGTAAAGAAGTGTCCATACAGAACAAGTCACTTAAGTTTTTGATCAGAATTCCAAATTACTATAAAATTAAGAAGGTAAGCTGAAAATTCATAATCTCATTACTTCCTCCCTGTAGGATTCTGTATAACTTGGATTCATATAACAACTGTGGATGCTTTGTCTTGACATTTTCCTGAATATAAGAAACGGTGAGCATCTTATACATCAAAAGGAATAATTTTAGCAGTCATAACAAAAATGAAAGCCACTACTAAAATCCAACACGACACAAACATGATATCACAAGGAAATCCAGTCATGGGTGTGAAAAAAGATTTAAATCAATCACATAAAAGTTAATCAGAAGAACAAAATTCCCAGCAATTTTCAGAGTTATGAGAATCAAACTAACTCTAAAATCAAGGGTATATTTCAAGTCTCACACCATAAAATCCAAGAGCAGTGCAGCATCTCTATCTAAACCTTATTTAAATGAACAGTATAACTACAGCCACAAAGTTCGGATGCAAAATTTTCATCGCAACCAATCCAGGGGATGACATTACACTATCACATAACTCCATGTCTTAGGTAGATCTTTATTTTCTTATCTACCACAACACTTCTTGATACATGGTACTCTTTTATATTGCCGCATCGGTTGAAATACAATCTTTGCATCTCTACTTTGCAAGTATACAACTATTCCACGAATTAAAAATAAAAAGATAAAATTAACAATATATGAACAAATTAGCTATTATATTTTTCTGCCAATAAACCGTGAATACTTTACTATAAAAATAAGAAAAAAATGTTTATTATCAGTTAGAAAAAATGATTGTCCAAGTTCATTCAACCTCAACTAATAAATTTCTTATTTCAACGGCAAAAGAGAGAGAACATATATCCAATAAGTAAAGAGTGCGTAATATTATACTAAATTACAAGCACTCAATATTGACACCCACAGAAAATGTGATACAAGTATTGACCGAGGATGCTCATAGAAGCCACCCAAATGGTCTAAAATACATCTAAATCCTTCCAACATGAGCATAATTGTCCATAATGTTTGCTAAAGGACAAGAAGTAAATTGATTGCTACACAGCAGACCAATTATACTCAAAGCATCAGAAACCAATAAGAATAAACAACTTCCTCTAAGCACCCTTTCGACATTAATTGCATCATCGTCACAAAATTTGTAGTAAATTTAGTATAGCATCTATGTTATCGGCTGTTAATATACATAGTTTGCAGAACGTTATAAATCACCACTGGTTCATGAACACTCCGCTGACTATTTCAAGGTAAAATCCAGATTTAGCACCCTTAATCAGTTTCAAAAATACGGTGCTTATCGTATTTGTAAGGCAACAGAAGACTTGAGGAAAATCAAAAAAGAAATTCTTGTATTGAATAACCTAATCAACTCCCTGTTCAGTATACAGACAACTCCACTAAACCTTATGTTCATTGCTGAGTCCCTAAAGGACTTAAAGGCATATAGGAACCAAAACCTTTTGCTAAGCAGGAAAAAACAGAAGTCGAAAATATACTACATTAACAACTTAAATTGTTGCGGCTAATAGCATTCACTTCAAAAAGGTGAAATCCAGGCGGAGGTCATACTGTCTTCAATAGACCATAATCATGCATAATGAATAGAAGATTTAAACTATAAGTAACTCATAGAAACTATTGTATTTAGCAGGGCTTAAAATGGAGCAAAAGGATATCTGTAGCTTGCCAAACTAGTTTCCAATTGGGTTATAGTTGAGTTAAGCAGAGAATTATTCAAGAAGCCGAACTAAAATTTTCCATATGCATTTAGCAATTCCTTGCATTAGGGTTGTCCTGATAATGAAACAGCGAACATTGTCAAACATAAAATTGTAACAGGCCTTTGAAGAAGGAACCCCATGTGAAAAAAAACAACAAATTTTACTTTAGCATCCTACTTAAGACCCAGCAAAAGTATCCTTCATTATTTAAGATCATAACCTAACATTCCACTTAGACCCAGCAAAACTATCCTTCATTATTAAAGATCATAACCAAGTTATACAAAGTAAATTTGAACTCAAAGAGCTACCTGCTACATCACCAAAGTAGAAGGATATGTCTATAACCCAAATCTCCTGTAAACCCATGGATACATTAGCATAATGAAGGGGTTAAACTGGAGTCTCTACTTATATCAATCACACATTACATCACGTTAACAATTAAAAGAGAAAAATAATCCATTAAAATCATGAAGCACAAGAAGTTGAACAAAATCAAAGAAATACATAAAATTAAAGCAAAGAACACTTACAAGCTTAATGGCCACCTCTTCATTTGTCTGAATATTAGTGCCTAACACAAACAATCCAATCACCAATAATGTTAAGCAACAACAAGACACATCAAATCCACCAAAAAATAATAATAATAATAATGAAACGCAAATTGCAACGAAGAATTTAACAGACCGAGATAGATCTCTCCAAACGAGCCGCTGCCGATCTTCCGACCCAAACGAAATTTGTTCCCAACGCGTGGCTCCATCGACACAATTACAATTGAGACCCTAACTCTATTGCGAAACCTAACTACAAACTAAAACTACCAATTCGTCCCCAAAAAAAAAAAGTTGGTAAAAACACGACAACGAAAACCTAATCAACCGCACCGACAGCCGATAAAAACCGCAAAAATTGCTCGACGGGAAAATGTGAGTAAGATAAATTTTGAAGATCTAGGGTTTCTTTTCCTTCGGGAACAAATAAAAGTACATATCACAGAGCATTAGGTTATTAAAACGCTAGCGCTCTGTTATCTTCATCTCTGTGTCTGCGTCTGCAAAGATTTTCTTCCTTTCTCGCATATTCCTGCTGGTAAGGGATTGATCCAATCGAAGCAATTACTTTGATCAACCGACAATGTGTGTGTGTCCACTTTTCTTTTTTATTTGGTCGTGGAGAGAGAAATGCTTGACCACGCGTGTTACCTACGCGTGGTGAAAGTTCTAAGCAAGAGAAACAAAGAGAAGGTTTCGCCCCCGACTGCTTCCCGGCGTGATGTCCTTGTTACGTGACTTTATTCCGAGCGTATTTGTCACGTGATCTATTTTGCGTCTGAACTGATCATTTTAATTACTCGTGTTTTCTTAAACCTTTTTTAATTTTAACAAAGCCTCTGTAGCACTTTAGAAAATTAAAAAAAAAAAATTAATTAATTAATATTTCATAATTTAGCATAAAAGGTGTTTTCATTACGTGGTTAAAGCAGAAGATTAGTTTTATTTGCAGTCGAAAATACACGCACATTTAATTTTGCATATTTATTAAAACAAATTAAGATTAATTTTTATCCCATACACCCTTCTAAATAGCCCTTCTTGAGTTAAATTTCTTTTATCATCGTGTATCTTAGTTTCACTCTATTAACCAATAATTATATTTATTCGTCACCCCAAAACATTTTTTTTTTTTTTTGGTTTTTGTCCTCAAAAAATTTTAAATTAAAATGTAAATCTTAATTGCTATGTAATAAAATGTAAAAATAAATTAAAATAATAAAATTAATTGCTTGCATAAATCTCATCAAAAACTTCAAAGTAATATATTATAAGCAAAAATCTAATGATGTTTGCAAAAGTTAGGCCTTAAAATGGTACTTTTCTCATTTAAAGAAAGATTTGGGCAAGAAAAATTCTTAATTTGGTGATTATTATAAATTTTAAATCAAAATGTATTTCTTGATATGTATATATTTGGTGAGTCAAATTCTGAATGGTGGATGAGACACAAAACAAAGAGTGAATCGGGCCAGGTTTGGGTCCCAGCTACTCTTCAATGGATTAATTCTCCTTCACTTTCACATGAACAACATGAAGCTCTTGCTTGTATTTTAATTATAATGATTCATTGAATATTTTGACAAGGCTTAGTTTTATTATTGTGCTATTTTTATTTGTATATTGGTTACAATTAACATTATTATGCTGACTACAAATATTTAATATAAAATGACTACATATAATACAATACCATCATAATAGATATAATTAAATTATTCTTAATAGATCAAGTACAAATTTATACATTCTTAACTCTCAATTTTAGGACTTCTTCAAAAAGTTCATTGATGTTTTGGATGTCTAAAAGCCAATAACAAATAATTTGATACACTAAAAGTGTAGTATCTAAATATAATCAATTACGTCATTAAAAATTAATGCTCCGAACTAAATTGTAATGTAGTAATGAGGATACAATAAAAATATGATTAATAAATTAAAATTTATGAAAAATATAAGATACATATAATTATTTTTCACTTAAAGTAGTGTGATTATAATAAAAATTACATGAATGTCCTGGTATTTATTTGATAAGGTGTATTTAAAAGTAACCTTCTTTTGTGTCTAAAAACTATTGTTAGAATCCACCAAAATAAATAACTTAATTTTTTTTACCAAATATAAATTTAGTCAAAATTATAAAGTAAGCTATTTATAGCTTTTTCATTGTAATTCCAAACAAGCTCTTACTTTTTGGTAAAGGTAAATGAGAGAGTATGTAGTTTGTTTAAAAACGTTTAAAAAATGAGTTGTGAAATAGGGATAACATTAAAACACATATTGTTAACATTAAAATCTTTTTTTTTTTTTGTAAAAATTATTGTTGCAATTTTATATTTGTAGCTTTTTTTTTTTTTTACTTTGTTTTAAATTGTTAGAAGTAACAAAATGAGTGAAAAGAACAATGTGTTTTGTTCTTTGAAAATAGGTTGTAAAAAATACTTGATTGTGTATCAACTTTTGAATGAATTAACAAATGTTAATTAATTATTTAAAAATCAAAATTTTCTCTAACCACCACTGCTCCAAAGTTACTGCCTGCCCAATGGTTATCATCTCTAATTCAGATCACCAAAAAAATATGTTAAAATGCTATTTTTCTAATTTACACAATCATACAAAATTATGGATGATAAACATTATACCAACATAAAACATTGTTGTTAAATGTCAACAGGTGGGATTGAACTTCCACCACCATTCTCTTCATCGTTAGTCGACTTATAGAATAGTGTTGGTGATCACTACAAGGAAAACTAGCTTTCTTGATAGAAGCCTCTTCACTATATTTTGAAAAATCATAAACTATTGACATTTATCTATTAAGATACTTTATAAAATTTTTAAATCATCATAAAGTGATATATATATATATATATATGTATATATAATTACATATTAAAAATGTTTAATGGAATTTTGATAAGTTGAAATTTGAGAGATATTAAATAGCTTAAAGGCGAAATTTGTATTTATGTGTCTTAGCACATTGAAGATCAAATACAAAAGTGACAATGTTTTATATATATAAGGAGAGGCTCCAAAACTTTAAAAAAAAAAAAACATGGTAACTTAAAAGCAACAAAAAACATGGTACAAAATAATGATAAAATGATGGGCATTACTGTAACAGGTAATGTAGGTAGTTATACTATGCGTGGCTATTATAGTTTTTGTCTGTTGGTAGTGTATCCTTTGTCTTTATCTGTAAACTATATATATATATTTTTTTACTCAGCAAGTTTTCCATCCTTTGAGATCCATTTAGGCTAGATCATTTAGATTGTATTACTGGGCTTGGTTTGCTTGTGTTTGGCTTAACATGGTCTTCGATTTCAACTCTCTTTTGCAAACTAAAGTTTCTCACTTGAACTGTTAGCTTGTGCCTGAAATCTTCGAACTTTTCTTCACCTAATACCTTAGTAAAAACATCTACAATTTAGCTCTTAGTTGGCACTAATGAATAACTATTTCCTTAGCTGTAACTTTGTTTCTCACAAAGTGCAAATGTATCTCAATGTGCTTAGTTCTTACATGGTGAACAATGGCAGCAAGTGAAGCGACATTCATGCTATTTGTCCATATTATGAATGGAATATGAAAGTTGTCTTGAATTTTTAAAAGCAAAGACATGATCTATGACATTTTGGTTGTGGCATGAGTTAGTGCTTTATATTCAGACTCTTCACTAGATCTTGCAACAACATGTTGCTTTTTTGTACTCTAAAAAATCAAGTTTCCCCTGAGAAAAATGCAGTAACCATTCACAGATCTCCCATCATCTAAGTCACTAGCCTAATCTACCTCGAAAAAGCTAACCAAGTCTAATCTATCTCCTTTTCTAATCATCTAACCATAACTTGTAGTGTTTTTAAGATATTTAAGTATTCTTTTACATGCTTTCTAGTGTGTATCAAAAGGTTCACTCGTAAATTAACTTAGTTTGTTTATAGTAAATAAGATTTCAAGTCTAGAATGGGTGGCATATTATAATGATCCTATCATTATCTATAGAGTTTTGGGTCAGTGAAAGGTTTACTTACTATTTTGCCGAGTTTTGCACCTGTAACCATAGGAGTTGGTGTTCTTTTTAAGTTCAACATATTAGTTTTAATGAGCAAATTTATTATGTACATGCTATAGCAAATAAAGAATGAATTAATGGTCCTTGAAATTTCAAAATCAAGGAAGAAATGTAGCTTTCCTAAGTCCTTTAATGCAAAACCAAAAAAACTATTTAGTTCCTTGATTAAGTTCTCTATCTTGTGTTGGCAACTTCTTATGATAACTATTTCATCCATATAGATGAACAGTATAATGGTTTTTGTCTTATTGATTTTATAGAACATGTAAGTGTTTGATTTCGAGCTGAAGAAGTTCTATTTTAATAAAATTATCTTGAGCTTATTAAACCATGCTTGAGAAGCTTGCTTCAGCCTATATAAAGCCTTTTTTCAAAGCTTGCTTCAGCCTATATAAAGCCCTTTTTCAATCTGCAAACATATTATAGTAATTTACAATCTTTAAAACTAAGTGGTTAATTCATGTAGACAACTTTAATAAGATCAGAATTCAAGAATGCATTATTGATATTTAGTGATAACTATATTGCACAGCTAGACTTAGGATGATTTTGATTGTTAAAAATTTTATAGTTGGTGGTTTTGATTGTTAAAGATTTCATAATTGGACCATAAGTTTTTATAAAGTCAACATTATGCATTTGGAAAAACCCTTTAATTACAAGCCTAACCTTGTATTTTTCAACACTTCCATCAATATTGTACTTAATTTTAAAGATCTATTGGATGTTTACTATTTTCTTTTATGTAGTAAAAAGTTCCAACTCTAAGGTTTAATTATGCATCAAGGCATTATACTTCTATTGCATGGCAATTTTTTTTTTTGTTTTGAATTTTTGTATGCTTCTTCAACACTAGAAGGAATCTACTTTTAAGGTTATATTTGTTCTTCCATCAGGTATATTTTAAGCTTGTAGATACTATTTTTAAACTTAGTTAACATTGGATACAAAGTTGTGGTTAACTAATCTGAATATTATTTTTTTACTGTTAAATAGTAAATTGTGTGGTTTAAGACTAGTGTATGTAAGTTGTTTAGGTTGAAGGTGAGGCATTTGCCAGAGATGGTGAAATAGGAAGTAATATATCACTTTAGTCTTATTGTTGATTCGACCCTAAAAAGAGGTCATGTTCTGTTATAGATATGCATGTTGTCAAATTATAATATGTTGTTGAAAAATCATTTTGAGTATGGGAAAACCAATTTGACATTTAGTGTGAGGGTAATATTGACTCAGAGAGATTTCATTTATTTTCTATGAAAAGGTAGACATAAAAGCAAGATCATAAAAAAAAAAAAAAAAGACAATTCATTGAAGATCACATTTCTAACTATATAAACTTTCTTGAAGTGGTGCAAACACAGATATCCTTTATGATGAGGACCATACCCATTGAACACACACTTTAAAGTATGATTTTCAAATTTATATTTGTTATATATCCTAAAAAAAAGGTAACATTCACATTCAAAGACTTTGAGCAGTTTGAAATTAAGTTTGTATCCATACAATAGTTCGTAAAGAGATTTCATTTCCAAGACTGGTGTGGGAATTTGGTTAATCAAGTAAGTGGCAGTATAAAAGGCTTTCTACCAAAACTTTAAGAGCATTTTGGTTAATCAAGAAGAGTTAAGCTTGTTTTCATAAAGTGCTTATGTTTTCTTTTTACTTTGCCATTTCGATAGTAAGTGTATGGACATATAATCTCATATTTATGCCCTGTTCACTAAGAAAGTTCTCCAAAATTTTGAAATCTCCCCCCATATCCAATTGTATAAGTGTGATTTACAAATCGAATGACTTCTTAATTAGAACTGTAAACTTTTTGAAAATGGCTACCACATTAGATTATAACATAATGGATAAATCCATATATATTTAGTCAGGTCATCAACAAATGCTATGTAATATTTAAAATCATTAATGGAAACCATAGGGACTAGTCTGATCTCATGTTTTTAAAATGACAAAGAGACTATTTTTCAAAACATGTTTACCGATGAGGCTAATAATTAATTATATATTCTTGTAAAAGGCATTATTATTATATTTTTTTCACTGAGAGTTTAGTTTGATCACATGTTTAAATATTAGTCATTACATAGATTAGGTATTAAGGAGTCATTGACCGAGAGACGTGTGAGTAATTAAGCTAAATAATTTAGACTAATTGTATGCGAGCTTGGATTTTATAGCAATAGATGATACTCATACAGTTAGGTTATTATTGTTTTTCCTACTTGAGCGAGTTTTATTTGCTAGGGGCTACCACAACTTTGCAAACCCATAATTATTGTATATACTAGTTGACTTAAACAAATTCAAGTTGTATCCATGGTGAAATACTATTTACAAGTGCACCGTCCAATGTTCTAGCTTAGTGGTGGTTGAAAAAGCTACAAAACACAAGAAAAAAAATAGTCATAGTAGTAGCGATTGACAATAAATTTGACCAAGTACAGCATGCTTAATTTTGCCATTGTGATCATTATGTGATTATTTTATTTTCTAAGCAATGTACTTGACCTCGCAACATATCGCTGTTTATAATTCATCTCCAACCTTATAATCAGATACTTAGGTGACCAACATTATGCATTTACTATGCAAGTTACTGCATTATCTTATCCAACAAGCCAAGTTATATGAAGGTAGAGAGATTAGGAGGACATCGCATTATTGTCATATGTTACCTTGGGGTAAGGAACTCGTTAGATATGGAGAAGCAGTGATAGTTGTATGTTTGTGTGTAAAGTTATCAAGTATTTTAGACTTAACAAACCATTGAATTTTATAAACGAGGATGACACCTTTTTCAAAAAGAAAATAGCACTTAATTTATGGGTTGCACACTGTTGCAGTGAAATATTCCTTAACTTTAGTTGTTTAAATTTATTGAGTATA
This sequence comes from Swietenia macrophylla, assembly GCA_032401905.1. Taxonomy (NCBI): domain Eukaryota; kingdom Viridiplantae; phylum Streptophyta; class Magnoliopsida; order Sapindales; family Meliaceae; genus Swietenia; species Swietenia macrophylla. Next base: position 4,295,580 of record CP135561.1, on the reverse strand, counting down.
TTTTTAATGATCACTACTAACTCTCATGCATATGATTCCTTGATTTTGGATGATATACTAATTTTTAGATGTGATTTCATAACAACTAATAACAACATAATAATTAAAGCAAATATATTTTGACAATCTAACTTTTAGTTTGGTTATATAAATTTTTTTAGTTTAATCCCAGTTTTAAAAACTTATTAAATCGTGCATTTCTATAAACTTTGAAAATATTAAATTATGGAACTAAATAGCTAAAGTTTGAAAATCTTATATTATGGTTCTCAAAAGTTCAAGTTTATAAATATTGCATTTTTATTTTAGAAGTTTTAAGTTTGTTTGAAATGTGTCCATTTTCGTCCCCAAAAATTCAAATTTATTAATATTTGAATTTGATCCTCGAAAACTTTGAATTTATGTACTACCAATACCAACTCACATTGAATATTTGCCATTTGGTTTTATAATTTTTTAATAGATAGTGACATTCATTTATTAATTACATGATCTTATAAAAGTAACTTAATAACAACATTTAATGTATGTTAAATTTTAGAATATATAGTAACAACCATAAATTTATATTACGTTTTAATAATAACCATAAATTTATGTTATGTTTTAATAACAAGCTCTAATTAATAATAATAATCTAAAAATATTAGTTTAATAATACATATGTTGATTGCATTACATTCAATTACTAGGAGGAGCAATCAAATTTTCACATGCCGTCTAATTATGGCTAACTCACATACAATAAGAACACATCCTTCTAAAAATATCTTTTATAGTAGATGAGAAAATGTGTTATTTTCTCGTTCAACTAGTTGAAAAACATCCTATTGATAGCTTCATTTTGATAATCCATACCTTATTTAGGATCACCCAATTACACTGATCGCTAATACGATATGCTAAATTCATATACGCACTCAAGAGTACATTATTTGTATAGTATTAAAAATAGCGATAATTATATTACCTTAGGTAAATCTCATTGTCATAAGCTTATGAGCCCTCAATAGTTATTGTTGATCAAACAAACAACAACTACATGTCTTTGCTTGCAAATCTACAACCAAATGATTATTTTGTCTTTAATTTCCAACTCAAACTGTGAAACGTGATAAACCATCACAGTAAAAGACATATACTCTTATTCATCAACTTTTATGTCGCTTCAGTTAAGTAAGCATCTATCTTGTCTCTCTTCAATTGAAAAACCATTATTATAAACTAAGATGTATGTAATTAGCCAAAGCCACAATAGCTAGGGTTAATGTATCTTTCAGCATTGCATTAATATTCTCTACAATATTGATAGTCAACATGTCATATCTATGAACAAGGTAATGAAATCTGACTTTTGTCTTTAAATAATTCGTAGCTTTAGAATATATTGCTTGTAGTTTTTTCATATGTTCATTTAACTTTCTAAATGATACATCTTCCTTATAAAAAAAAAAAATACTCGGACATGAATGCATCCATCTTACACTCATTCATCTTGTATTTCGCCTTTAAGTTTCTTGAATGCAATATGTACAAAAGTTGGCCAATGCTTTTGAAAATATGAGTTCATTTTTTGGGTTTTTTTTTTAAACCAACTCATAAAATCAACCACTAAAAATAATAAAACAACCCAAACACAAACAATGAACATATGCATGAACATCCATATATTTCAAACTATTTGTTTTGACAAAAATCATCAAAAAAAAGAAACATACGTAAACCACTATTATCATCCGATCTACCACCAATTTCTTAGTTGTGATCTTTGTTGCCACCCACTGCACTGCCATCCTCCACTCTATTTCCTTTGAGAGTGTGTTTCAAGCACACTAAGAAATGTATGGTTGAGGTTTTAAACAAATGTTAGAAATCAAAAACAAGAAAATTTTAGTAATTCTTTACTGTGAAAATTTTCATCAAATTTATTATTTTTGACCAATTTGGGTAAAAACATTAACTTGATTATTTACGTAAAATATCTTATATAAGTAATTATTATGAATAATTTCTCATAAAAATTGATAAAATTTTATAAATAACCTAATTTTGGAGATTATTTACGTAAATGACTAGCTTTAAAAATCTTACCATATTAACTAGTTTCACCAATTTTAAATATATATACCTCACGTGATTATTCACTTTTAAAACAATATTAAACAATGCATAGATAGATAGAAATAAATATTAATTTATTTAATTAAAACTATTTTACTCAATGAGAAGTGTATTGTTTATCATCCATGAAACTTGAGTTCAATTCCTAATATTCATATTATTTTATTTATTTATTTTAAATAGACAATGTTAATATTATATATATATATATATATATATATTATATAAAGAGAAAATACAAAAGAAATAAAAAATTAAAAAGTTTCCCACTCCACTAATGCATTATTTATTAACTATTATTTTAAATATATATAAAAAATTAAATAATAAAGAAATTAAAAATCAAAAAAGTTTCTCACTCCAGTTGTGTAGGTTCACCTGCACATTAATTATTAACTATTATTTTAAATATCTATAAAAAAAACTACAAAAAAATAAAAATTAAACAAGTTTCTCTCCTCACTTGAGAAGGTGAGCACTATAGCTGTTAGATGTATTTTTCACAGTGTAGCTGCAAATGTATTTCCCACCTATGCAGCACCATAGCTACAACTGATTTTTCGTCTTGGGTAGTTCCAATTTTTTTAAAAAATATTTAAAATATTGAAATATTAAATTTAAAATTTATAAATTTCAAAATTGAGAATACTTAATTTTGTATTAAAAAATTAGAATAATTTTATATAAAATCAATAAAAAGTTAAAGTAATTTTTAATTTAAATAAAGTAATTTATTTAAATTAAAAAATTTAATTTAACTTTCAACCAAATTCAAATAAAAAAAGTTAAAAAATTAAAACTTAATTTTTATTTTTTAATACAAGTTTAGCGTACAAGTAGCATACAAGTGATCTTTGTTACTTATGTCACTGTAGGGTGCAAGTGGCAAAAGTGATCATCAAGAATAAATTATTTCCAGAAAGAACAAAACTAGTTATATTTTTTAAGGTGAGTTATTAATGTAAATAATTTTTAAAATGAAATTATTTTAAAAATTAAAAAAAATTGAAAAACTAAGAAAAGAAAACTACTATAGAACAATCGCATCCTTACCACTACCATTGCTTTTCAATCAACATGGATTAACAATCTAACACCCTGTCAAACTCATAAGAAATTAATGTCTAAACTCATCCTTGTGCTTGGTGCTTTTGCAATGAAAATTTCAAATCAATGTCATTTAAAAGTTCTAAAACACCGAGTTGCTTGTTTCACCATCAAGCATCGTGGGTTAATTCGCACCACCATTATTAATAATTTCCTTTGTCATTATTGGAGATATTCTCGAAGAGTAGGAACTAACAGGTGTGGGCAACGAGATGAGAAGTATCAAGATAAAGACTTACATGAGTTTTACCTTCTCGGTTCATATTGAGAACACAATATCAAGACTGCCATGACTATGGCTTATAATTGCTCATTAACGAAGAATGAACCACGGTCTGTTAAATATAAAATTGATTGAAGTAACTGCATAATTTACCAAAGTAATTGTTCATTGAAACTTATAAAAGGTAAAGTCAACCTCAAAATAAGGCGTAAATAAATATTATTACTTAAAAAAAGCTCTCTCGCTCTGTTATTATTAAAATACTTCTTTGATTTAAAATATTTTGTCGAAAATTCGAGCACCCTTTAACTTCATTTTATTTTGCAAGAAAAATAAAAAATATTATTGTCCAAAACCGAGAATTAAAAAGAGTTAAATCTGCTAACTAGTTAGTAAAAATCCAGTAGCAATAGTTATTTACCTAGAAAGGTCTACAAGGCTGGGCTAGTTTGAGCCCATCATGGTCCAACCTTTTAACAATAAAGCTCGGCCTATTTCAAGCCCAGTTTGACTGAAAGGCAAGGGTGCATCATAGACCTAGGCCTAGTCCCATGGGCTTCACATATAATTTAATTAAAAAATATATTTTTTAAAAAATTATAGATGCCCGTAAGCTAAGCACTATCTATTAAGGCTTCAGCTTATAGATCGTGTCGATTCTCCTTCATTTTTTATTGGGTCAAGCCTCTTTCTTTTAGTACTCTTACATCTATGTCACCGATGGATAAAATCTTAAGTAAACTCTAACAATTGCTTTCTCTCTTTTTTTTGTCAAATATCCCCGATTCAAAACTATTTTGTACCAGAGAGCGATCTCTACCATCAAATCTTCTACATTTAACTGTCAAATATCCATTTTGATCGTCAGCACTGGCAATTCTATTCAAAGGTACTTCATAATTTTATCATTTGAATTATTGTTATTTTTTATTTTTATTGTTAATAAGAACAATGAATCATATTGAAAATGCTATATGGATTACTTCTTCACACCTATTTAAATTGTTATTGTATTTTATTTATAAAACTTTATTCGATTTGTTATTTGAAAAACAATTATAATTCCACTTTATATTTGATGTTCACATTGCAGATAATTTGTGGAGGTTAGCCATCGATTTTTTTCTTTTAGTGGTCTCACATGAACGTTTATGTGTGATTGGTGTGTTGTATGGATAGGCGTGGATTAGTCTATCAGCTAAGATTTGTGACATGTTGACTTAGCAGCATTTTTGTTTAAGGCATGCAGTTAAATATTATGCGAAGAAACTTTTCCTTGAACAGTTAATATATTTATATCTATTGGTGTAGTATAGCTGCATTGAATACGTGGTTAGTCTAACAATACACAAAGCAAAATATATGTCCACTATAACAAATATTACCTTTAGTAGCACTTTGCCGTAGCATTTTTTTTAATGTTACTAAATGTCTTTCTATTATAACATTTTGTACAAAAAAAAAAAAAGGCTAAAATTAAGTACTTAATAATAGCATACAGTGTTCTATTATATTTTACCTTTAGTTTGTAGCATATTGTAAATGATATTGTTTTTAATAATGTAGCACTTTAATATTGTTACAAATTTATGTCACATTATGTAATATTTCTATAATAGCATTTTCAAGTGCTATATATAATATTTAATAACATAGCATTTTAGAAAAGCTACAATATAAACATTAAATTAGTGGCAAATAAGAAATGCTGCCAAAAAGGAGGAAAAATTATGCATGCTATAAAAAAAAAAAACAATGAGAGAGAGGAAATATTTGGAGGGAAAATTATCTTTACCCTAAACAGTGAAGAAACAATTGCTCCAACGTAGAAAATGATTAAATTTGAAAATTGTCAAATAAAGTGGTACAAAAATCAAAAATTTTATATTTTATATAGACATTAAAGTATTTACAAATAAATATAGTACATTAAAATAGATAGTGTACCACTACTTGTTCATTTAATTGTAATATATTATTGACAAATAATTAATATTGTAAGATTGATTACAATCCAACTCTGTAGTAGCAAATTAACCAAAGCAAAAAAGTTCTTTCTAATATATTATTGGCCATTCAATTCTAGCCAACTAAAGTAAAAAAAATCTTTCCATTATATATAATATACTATTGGCCATCTAATTCCATCACTTGCCAACTTGGAGAGTCATCGTCTAACATCCTTTTTGAGTGCATCTCTTGGGAGCTTGGTCAATTGTTTGTCTTCTATCTCACGTATTCGACAAATTATATTTCCAAAAAAATTATTTGATTGTTTTTATCACCGAAAAATCCAACCAAATTTTCAAAATTTCCAAAAACATATTTCAGGTTTTTGAACAACTATCATGTGATCTTACTATAGATGAATTGCTTTTAGTCTAAAGTTCTCCATTTTGGTCTCTTTGCCTATGAATTTAGCATTCTCGTAAGGTATTTCTTTACTTTCTCTCTTATTTTTTTCTATTTTTTAATGCTATTTGTATTACAATTTGATTATGTCTAATGCGTATATTTGATTTTATTTTTTGGATAATAAAAAATTTCATATAGGCATGATTTATTTTATTGGTTTATGTGATTTTTTAAATTGATCTTTATTTATTTTTTGACATGTAATTTAAACAATAAAAGTTAGAGATTAATTTTTTTTTGTTAAACAAGCACTAGCCTTCTTTTGACCTCTGTTATTGTGAATTGAATAGAAGGATGTGATGCTTATTTATGCATATATAACTATAAGCCTCTTGAAAATAGTTGTCTAGCTTTCAAAAGCAAGAAAAATGCAATTTTAGTATGTAAGGCATAGACTATAAATCAAGAGTCAAACATTATTAACTACAATTACAAATGCTAAAAATGATGCATGCATAATGTGATTTGTAGAGTCATATGGGTTTGAATGGTCTCTCTTAAATAAAGTGATAAGAAAAATATAGTTAGCTCTTAGTAAAAGAACAAGAATTTAAAACTTAGAAAGCATATGTGGATGGTGCAATATTGATGGATTGAAGCGTATGGCATTGCATATGTTATTGAATGCTTATTTTTCTTTTGTAGTCAGATCAAAATGAATTTTGAATGGTGCAATTAGCAAAAGAAATATTATCTTCATGTGCTTAATATGTCATTAGTTTGCTTTATTAATGGGATTATAGAATATATAATGTCTGAGTGCATGAGAAAAAAATATGTTGAGAAATAAGAAATGGAAGACATCCCACGTTCCTGATATTATTATTAGATTTAAGGTCATAATTATTCTTTAGTGCACCTCCCATTTATTACCTTTGTCTTTTGCCTCCCTTACTTCTCCAGTTACAAAATGCTCTTCGACATTCCCTTCTTTCATGTTATCCTTATATGTTACTGAATTATTTTGCAGTACTTTTATTCATTCTCATGCCTGTCCAAATAGACTGAGTTTAAGCAATTAATGCATTTGCTTTTGGGTTTGAAAAATTTGGTTATAGTATATATTGTTTTATCATATTTTATGCTTTAAAAAAGTACTTTTAGTTTATATTTTCTTTGACTTTGGTATAAAAAAAATAGTGCATCTAAATTAAAGAAGATTCAATTATCTTGCAACTCTAACTTCCGTGTCAATTACATACTGACTCACATTTGCAACTACACCAACTATCATGTTTATGTTTATGTACTAATTATTAGGTTTATGTTTATGGATTTATATTGATTACTAGTGTAAAGTTTGCAAGAGATGCTATTTTTTTTTTGTTATTTAATAAAGTTTAATTTAATTTTAGTTTACTAATATGTATTACTTGGTTTCGTTGGATACAATTATGAATTTGTAAAATTTGTGACTTTTTTTTATCTGGTTTGTTTATTATATATAAAATTATATTTTTACTTTTGAAACTTATTTCAATGATGTGAGTACATAAAAAAGTTAATATATATACTAAAAAATATTTTATTTTGTGATATTATGATGACAAACAAAGAGTAAGTGCATTTTAATAGGTAATAAAAGATTTTTTTATTGCCTATTATGTTATAAATACATTATTAACATGTATTTAACACTTGATTTAGTAGAGCCACAAATGAATACAAGAAAACTATTTAGAACTTTATGAAGATGGATGAAAGGAATATTAGCTATGCTAAAAAGATTTTGTGTTCTTATAAAGACTATCGAAATTTAAATCATTAACATATTGAAGTAGTTTATAAGCACCTAGTCATAAAAAGGTATGGATCCAACATACATAATTTAGTTTCAATGTAAGAAACAACTAACATTAATTAAAGGATGAGAAGAACAATAAATGTGAAATACATATAATTTATTTTTAGCTAAATATATGGAAGACGAATATGTGCTACCTTTAGAAAAGAGAAGAAAAGAATTCACAAAATTATTGAAAGATGCAGAAATACCTTTGTACCCAAATTGTACCAAATACACAAAATTATCAGCTATTATAGTTTTGTAGAAATATGAAGCCGTAAATAAAGGGTCTAATAAGAGCTTTGATGGACTTTTGGAGATGTTACATGATATATTGCCAATAGATAATGTATTTCTCAGGTCTGTTTACTTGATGAGAAAATTTTTAAAAACATTTAATTTAAGTTATCGAAAGATCCATGTATGTGTGAATGATTATTGCTTATTTAGAAAGGATAAGAAGGAAAAGAATTGTTGTCCAAAATGCAATTCTTCAAGATGAAAAATAGATAAACACTCAAATAAAATAAAAAAAATTGTACCAACAAAAGTATTAAGATCCTTTCCAGTGATACCAATAATTAAAAGAACATTTAGGTCTTAAAAAATAACAGAATACTTAAACTAACACTTTACTAATAAAAGTAAGGATAGAAAAATATGTCATCTTATGGATTCTTTAGCATGGAATTTAGTTATTGAAAAATGGCCTTGTTCTCAAATAAGCCGCAAAATCTTAGGCTTAGGCTTTGCTACTTATGAATTAAATCCATTATCTAATTCAAGCACTACATACAATTGCTGGCTTGTGATACTTGTCACATACAATTTACCACACTTAGTTGTGCATGAGAAGAGAAAATATCATACTGACTTTGCAAATTCCAAGACTTAAACAACTTGGTAATGACATTGACGATTATTTATAGCACTTAATTAATGACATTTAAGAATTATGAAAAATTAGAGTTAATGTTTTTGATGCATTCTCCACAGCAACTTTTAATTTAAGGGTAGTTTTGATGTGAACGATTAATGATTTTTTAGCTTATGAAAATCTTTTAGGATGTAAAACAAAGGATAAATTTACATATCCAATATGTGTTGGTGATATCTGTTTAGAATAGTTGTCATTTAATAAGAAATTTGCATATAGGTCATAGGCATTTTCTACCATAATCTCATTCTTTTCATACAAAGAAAGTATCGTTTGAAGGACAAAAAAAGCAAAGAACATGCTCAAAGATTAAGGCTAGCACGAAAATTTTTGATGATTTAAAAAATTTTAAAATTTGTTAGAAAAAATGGAACAAGAAACGAAAGGGATGTGATGAAACTTTTCAAATTTCTCAACTTTGGAACAAATTGTCAATTATTTTTTATTTACCATATTGGAAAGTACATGGCACTAAACATATATATTTATTTTTTTAAATATATTTTGATTATGGTCAAATAATTTTCTAATGTATTTTAATTTAATATAACAGGAATTGTCATTGAGATGTTTGTCGTGTTTTAATGCAACAATTATTACCTATAGTATTAAAAGGGTTGTTACCCAAGAGATCAAAAAATGCCATATTTTAAATGTGTTCATCTTTTAGCAATTTATGCCAAAAGACCATTGATAAAAAAGATACATTAATCGTTAAAGATGAGATCAACAAAATTTTGTGTATATTCGAAAAGTTTTATTTACTAGTATCGAAAGGTTTTATTTGCTAGTATTCTTTGATATAATAATCCACTTTCAATTCATTGAGCACGTAGAGCACGACTAGAGGACCTGTTCAGTATCGATAGATGTATTGTTTTAAAAGGTAAAAACTTGTGCTCAAGATTTAAATTTTAGTATTTTTTTAGAATAAATGTCATTTTTACACATGTAATTGTATCAGAAACATAAAGATTTATAAAAGATATGTCAAGAACCATGCAAAACCTGAAGGTTATATTGCAAAAATGCTATCTTATAGAGGAATGCATGAACTTTTGTTTTAGGATTTTGAATCAAAATGCTGAATTAAGTAGTTATGAATTTCAGAATGAAGATTTTTCTAGTGATATAATTCTTAAAAGTTATCCAATTTTGGAAGGAACACTAATTATTTTATGTAATAAAGTGTTAAAAAGTGCACATAGTTATGTTTTATTCAATATAGCTATAATGGAACCTTATTTAAAAATAAGTATTTTGAACTCTTCATTATTTATAAGTATTTTGAACTCTTCATTATTTACTTTTTGTAATATTATTAAAATTATAATTTATTTTTTTAAATTTTTTTCTCAATTAGGATGCATATGAAAGAGTTAAAGAAATCAAACAAGAATTTAAACAAAAAAAATAAAAGTTTACTTTGAAAAAGGATGCTGATAATTCCTTTTCATAGTTAAAGGAAAAGGTAACGTGTTACTTTATTTGATTTATACTTTTGCAAATTTTGTTATGAAATTTTGACTAATTTATTTTTAAGCATAGATTATCTTCTCCACTAATGCAACTAATGAAATGGATAAATTAAAATGGTTTTCATATGGCCATCGAAATTAGGCTACGAAACATAAAAGAAGTTGAAAACTCAACATAAAATAGTGGAGTTTGAATTGAAACAATGAGTATATGTAAAGCAAATGCAAAAGACATAACACAAGTTATTGATGTTGTTTCTTATTATGAGGTAATAAGAGAGATAATTTTACTTGATTATCACAAGTTCTATATTCCAATATTCAAGTGCAATTAGGCAAACAAGGGGCATGGTGTGAAGGTTAAATATAGTTTTACACTTGTTAATATACATCTAGGTCAAAATTAGTCTAGAAGACAATATTTTATTCTTGCATCACAACCAAAATAAGTATTTTATTCAAGAAAAATAATACAATTGATTGGTGTGTCTTACTAAAGGAATCATTAAAGAGATATTATGATTTAGATATGTATGATGGGAATATCGATACAATTTGTAGGCCAAAGGATATATCAATATTAAAAAATAAAAAAGTTACAAATGTTAGAAAGAGCAGTAATGACATAGTGGTATAACTTTTTTTTTGTCTTTTAGTGTTTTATTCAACTTTTTTGCATCCTTGTCATTTTTGAATTATATGATGTTGTTAATATTGTACTTAAAGTTTGTTATTGTTTTGTTTTGCTTCTATTGGAATGCAACGTACATGTTTTATAATAGAATATAAAAAATGATTATTGGCAAGATTTCATGTTTCTAACTTTTATTTTATTCAGTTTAATTGCTAAAATAAGTTTTCTTTTAACATTTACTATTTGATATATGTGATGCTAATTTTTTTTTTTCATTTTTAGATTGCTTTGGTAGTAGATTAACTATCATGGCTTCAAGTATAGAAGAATTACATCCTAATTTAACTACGAAAAGAGGATATTTGCAAGCACCATCTAATGTTCGAGTAGAAAATCTAATGGATTTAATTACTACTTATTTATAAAAGCCATAAGAATAAGAAAGAAAAAGAGGTGCTATTAAAATGAAGAACATGGCCATGGATAGTAATGATAGAATTAAAGTTAGATTTAATGGAGAAGAACAACCTATAAGAGAAGGATCTGTAACATTGTCTTTATTCTTAGGAACTTTAGTTTAAGAGATCATACCATTTATAATTTCTAATTAGAGAAAGATTTTTTAAATAAGAAAAATATTTTATGAAAAACCGTTCAGGTTGATTTTAATTTAATGGTTAGAATTGATTATTGTTTATCATTCAATTATAAACTTAGTTTTTATTAGTATTTATTTGATTAGTTAATCATTTATTTTTTGTTATATAACTAAGGTACAATTTGGATCAAAAATGCCAAAAAAGTTTACATACTCAAAGAGATTAGAGGAATTTAAAGGACTTGAAAATCAAAACTTGTGCGTAAAATATTAGAAACAAAAAATGTTGGAAGAAAGGATAAAACTTGAACCCCATAAGATTAGTTTAGTTTATCAATGGAAGGACTTTGTTAAAGAAAAAACTAGTGATCAGTTTAAGGTATGTATTTTATATTAATTAAGTGCCATTTTATGAAATTTGTTTGTTGAGATAACTACATTAAAAATTTTGATTATTATAGGTCAAAAGTGATAAGTTCAAAATAATAAAGAAAAAGCAGATTCCACACACATTAGGACATAGATAAATTGCTCGAACAACTTATGAAATTATAATATCAAATATTTTTTCAAGTTCTTAAAAGTCAATTATTACTTTACTTTAAAACTTGTTTTAGTCTACAGAGAAAAACTAGAGGAAAACATATATATGAAGTTCAAGTTTGGAAAAAAATACGTACAAAAAAGAATAATGAACCTGTAAATATTATAATTGTTAATGCTATAGTAAGGATAATTATTTACTTAGTCATAATATTTTATTTTGTCTAATTAATTTTACTTAAATAATATTGAATTTGTATAAATTTATAGTGTCAAATAAATGAAGTTGAAAAAGATCTCTCTTAGGTTACTTCAAGTGATTTGAAGGAAGATGTTGTTTCAAAAGTAATAGACTCTAATAGATCTTATGTGAAAGCATTCGGAAAAGGAGTTACTTTTAAAAAATTAAATATTTTACCACAGAAGAACATCATTATAGCTCAAATGTTTAACGCACAAGATGAAATGAAGAAAGAATTAACATAATACAAGAAGTTTTTTGAGAAGATGTAGAAAAAAAAATGTAAGTACCATAATTTATTATATAAATAGTAATTTTGTTATAAATAGTGAACACATCATAGAAAATGCAAAATGTTAATTTTTGGTTTACAAATCATGGCACGACTTCAAAAAATTCAATTCAAATTTTGATTGGTCCAATTATGGGAGCACAAGTAAGGAAGTTTAAAAATGCATTTAACGGGTTAATTTAAAAAGTTTGGATTTAAATAAATTCGTGGAGACTTATAGAGCTTGGTTCACATATCTACCAAAGATAGATCTACATGATTCAAGTTCTAAAAAGTCATACCAAATCCAAGTTTGATTTTAGCAAATAAAATTGGCATATTTAGGAGTATTTAAGTCCATTTGTAAGTCTATTTAATTAGTCAATTTTTTTTTAATTTGGGCATGTATAGCCATTTAATTGATTAATTATTTCCTTTTCTATTTTAAATAAGTAGAAGATATTTTTTTTTAGCCTTAATTAAGATGGCTTATAATTAAAGTAATTTAAAACTTGTCTTATAATAATTTAGGTTATAAATAGGAACTTTTGAATAAAAAAAATCAAAATTTATTAATCAAAAAAATTAAGAGTTTTTTTTTCTTTGGTTCTTTGAAAAACTATTTGAATTTATCCAAAACTATTCTTGTGGCGTTCATCAGTGACTTATCAAACGGACTTCTATCGCCGTTTGTGGCGTCTACATTATACTAAAGTTCTTGTTTTTTTGTAAACAACGGATCGAGATTCCATTCAAATCTGATCGTAAAATTATCTTAGGTTTCTTATTGAGTTTGTGTCTCATTATTTTTGACCAGGTTCATATCACAAATGCACAAATTTTTGTATTACTAAATTCTCAAAATTTTTAAAATTTAGAGTAAAATTAAGCAAATTAAGAATGCAAATATTGCTCCAATGGTAAGAATAAGTCAATAATATATATCTATAAATTTAAATATATGATATTGATTAAAAGTATAACTAATTATTATTTTGTTGTAGAATGTGAATAAGAAGACTAATATAACTAAATGCAAGTTGCTTGATTAGAAGGGGATTAAAATTGTTGTAGCTAAAAGGTATTAGTCTTCAAGTGATCCAAAAGCACTTGTTCATCATATTCTTATTGGACCTAAAAGCTTGAGAATTTGGGTTGAAGTGACAAAAAAAGATGAGAAGTATTTATAGAAGACTACACTTTATATAACATATATTGAAGAAGATATTGGTAGTACAATCGCGTAGTCTGTTGATCAAGTTATTATGAACTCTACAAATTGACATTTGTGTCGTCTATACATTTAGGTAATTTTTTATCTATTAACTTTATATGTATTTATGTCATGCATATATTATTTTTAATGACTTGTGATGGTAATTGTTGGTTGGAAAATATTATTTTGAAATTGTTAAGTTATTGATAATATTTTATATAAGCTGTAATTATTTTTTTTGAAAATATCAATGTTTCAAGGGAGCCTTTGCCAAATTTTTTGCAAATAATTATATATTTAAAATTTTACCACTCAAAACTAGGATGATTAAATGTTAAAAATTCAAAAGAAAGTTTCTAAGACTAACATTTACAATTATCTAAACATTATAATGAAATTTCTTAAAAAAAAAACTATAGTATTAAATCTTTATAGTAAAATACTCGAGTTACTTAACTAAAATAATTGAAGTAGAGAGAATTATTTGAAGATCAAAAAATACAAAAGTTTGAAGATAAATTGATTACAAAAATAATTAAGTTATTTAAAGATTATTCTTTTCCAGAAGTATTTGGCAAATAAGTTTTACTTTCAATTTTTTTTTAATGGTGAACCACAATATTAATCATGTGCATAGACAATGACAAGTAGGTAGATATTACTTCACTGCCATAGCACTAGAAATAAGTGGTTATCTCCTCTTTTCCAACTTTGGGTAAAAAGAAGTTATGTTTTAATACTGCTAAATGCTTGTTAATAGGAAAAGGCCAAAAAAAAAAAAAAAGGAAAAGGCAAAAAAACAAATAGTTTGGATAGAATTTCATCTGTCTAATGCAAAGCATATGATGTGAAAGATAAAGGCATATATTATATGGATACAAAAATGACATTAAATCTTTACAGTGAAATACTTAAACAAATTTATCACTTTATCTAATCTTTTATGTAATAGTATAAAGTTATATTTTTGTTTTAATTCATAATATAGGTCATGCTAATAAATACAAATTGTGAAGAAGTTTTAGGTGTATATTAAAGATGAAATCATAATTTTTTGTTCAATCTTTATCTTTTTGAACATGAAATAGTAACTTTTTTATTAATTTTTACCTTTTTAAAATATAACAATTTTATGTTTACCGTTAAGCATAATTTTAATTTGTACTTGATATGTACCTTTATATTATGATGTTCATGCACAATATTGTTTATAATTCACGTATATTTTGTTCCTATGGATTATATGTTTCTATTTAAAAAATATTTTGTATTAGTATAAAGAATAATACATATATATCTCTAGCAATTGTTTGATATTATTCAATGATTATAATAATACCATTTAATTAATAGCAAACTTTAAATATTACAAGTAATTAATTTGTAGTATTTTAAAAATGATCCAATGCTACAAATTATCCCAAATTGTAGCATTTTTGTTAGGCTATGATAGATAATTTGGTAGCATTCTATGGTTACTACATACCATTAAATTTGTAGCATTTGTACTATGCCATGAAAGATAACGTGGTAGCATTTTTTAAATAGCTATAAGATTTTAATGTGTAACATGATTAAAGTGCTACAAGAAATATATTTGCAGCATTTTTGTTGTACTAAAATTGAAATTTAGTAATATTTACCGAGTGCTACTTTATGTATAATTATAACTTTTACTTAATGTTACTAAAAATATTTTATGTAGCACTCTTTAACTATTGCTGCTAAATGCTTTTAGTAACATGGACTATCATAACACTTAAAAAGTGCTACCAATTATTTTTAGTAACACTTTTTAAATGCTACCATACCACAATTTTGTTGCAGTCAAAGTTATAGTTGCCCATATTTTCATATGTCCTAAATGATGTGTTTGAGAATCTTATTAATATATGTACCCTTTATAAATAAACTAAAATATTATTAAATTTTATAAAAAAATATTAAAATATTTATAAGTTTAATCCATTCTTTTTGGATGTATTTTCAAATTATATACATATATATGTCGAATATATTTTTTTAAAAAAAGAAAATTATCATCTAAGTTTCTAAATCTTGCTCTTTTAATACAATTACAAGAATTAATCAAATATCCCATGACATAGCAATTGGATACTCTATATTGACTATAATATGACATAGCAATTGGATACTCTGTATTGACTATAATGTTCTTGAATATACGAATAAGTATAAAATATATATTTATCTAAAAATTTCATTATAAATACCTTGTATACTTTGTCTTCAACTCTTCTTTTTTATCTTTTTTTTTTTATATAAATTTCCAAAAGAAACTCCAAACTCCATTACAACACATTCTTTAGGAAAGAAGTATATATGAAGTTTAAATGTGTGTTTTTTTCCCTTTGAGAAATTCATTATGGTTGAATTTGTACTAAAAGAGAAGAAAAGGTAGAGTTTTCGTGAAAGAAACATTTATAGTGATATTTTGCAAGGTAAAAAAATAATACCTTGTAATATTTGTATTTACCTAATACATGTTGATAATTTGTGTAATTACAAGAATAAAGGCCAAAAGTTAAGAGGCCAAAAAAAAAAAAAAACCTCGCTTCTTGTCCTAAAATCTCTATTTATATCCTAATTAAATTAAAGATCTTCTTACAGTTTGATCATCAAACTAGTCAATATTGAAATTTACCATTTAATATAAAAATCATGACTTGTTTGATTTCACAATCGTCAATTAGTTTCGAGCGACAATTTTTACGATACAACCAAATATACTAACATAAATATGAACCCATACTGTTAATTTTACATATGCATATACTATATACAATCTAACCAAACTCCGTACACAATTGCTCCCCTTCCTATACAACACAGTGAAGCTACAGTGACAGAAAGAGAGAAGGAAGAAGGGACTACAGTGCTGAGAGATGAATGTCGACCGAAGCTAGCTTAATTAGTTAATTCAGTTCTACGGGTTAAAGAAAGCAGAACCACACTTGCATTTCCATCCTTCAGGCTCATAATTAGCATACTGAAGATGGATTTGGTCAGAGATTTCAGGTATTTGAATGGCATCACATGGTATGCAGCCTTGGCATTTGTACTTACAGCTTGGTGGTCTTGAACCAAGTCTGCTTAGAACTGTATATGTTGCTTCAGTTCTGGACACAACTTCAACTTCTTCCTTCTTATGAAAACGAAGAGCAAAAATCAAAATACATTACATATTTCATCAACAGCACCCTCTAATGCATGGCAATGGCATTATGCAATATATGTAGATCAGAGAAGAAAGAGAGTTTGATCAAGTACCTGTTTAGAGTCAGATGATGCTTGTGGGTAACGTGGGATTTGAACTGTTTGATCACGCAAAACAAAATTATAGCCACCCATAAATATAGTAGAACAAGAAAAAGCTGGTGGAAGTTAGTTCTGAAAATCACCAATAGCAGAAAGAGACAAGTTTCCTTCCTTACATCCCATATGAAAAGTTGTGTGAAACTTGAGACTATATTAATACAAGACAAATGGGCTGCAGAGAAAATTAAAGTAAATAATTAAACGAATGTATGGGTAATTGATTTACCTTGGTGAGAAGCAGCATGAGTGTAGGATACGAGTGGTCTGTATGCTGTTACAGAAATCAAGCTTATCATCTCAAGACTTGCTTGTAGAAGATAGCAGTACATGATTATTCTCTTCATTTTCGTTACGATAAAACAAATAGAGAGAGATAGACAGATGGGTCTGAGCCACTCAATTCAACAAGCAAATGCGAGCATTGAAATGTAAATATAAGCACCAGTGATGTGAAAGAACTCAGAGGCGTCTCTAAAAGCCTAGCACGAAGAACTAGTCTTCTGAAGGCAAGATATGGTGTTGTTTCCTTCCTGGATCTCTGTGTCTTGTGATCTTAAGTTTCTCAGGGGATATATTTTGCTTCTGAGACAAGCGATTCTGCCTTCTTGTCATAAAAGAAAGTTAAATCACTTTTTTGTTCCTACTGTTCCAACGACAACTCATATGAAACACTTGATGATCGACTACAACTACTGATTAAGAAATAGAAAGAAGGATCATCTGAAAGAGTCCTTTGTCTACTCATTGTTAATTTCTACGTCTTACAACAAATTCATCCAAAGACTCTTAACTTGTGCAAAAAAAAAGTTTACTTTCTATTTGGCATTAACTAATAGCACATAAACAAACAAGCATCTGCTAATTATACAATCGGGAACTAGTAAAACACCATGACTATGATCTTGACCATAGAACTAGCTAGCTGCATGCCTAGACTACTGAGCCGGAGCCTCTTCTGATAAGTCTTTGATTCTAATAAAAGCAAGAGCTAAGCATTTAATTTGGATACTTTCGTACGAATTCATATTAATTGTTTTTCTTTTCTTAGATTTAATTTAGTATTTTACTATTTCTTCACAGTACTCACAGTTTTTTTAATCTTCTTAAAAAAAATACAGAATCAAGATTAATATATCTCCAAATTTTCAAATAAATTAATTTCTTCAAAATAGTAAGTGGCAACCCAAGTTAAAGCATTCCAACTTCAACCTACCAAAACCTAATATTTAGCAGCTGGTTACGTTAGACAAATTATACATATTAGTAGGGTGAGGTCAGTATCATACAAGTTGGGTTAATGGGAAACAGAGTGCAGAGGGTATGGCTCAGTACTCTTTTGAATCTGGACCATCCATTTAGCATATATGATCGAAAAATAAAAGGTGGTGATCGTGTTCCGGTCGTCTTAATGATCTGTCCCAATCAATGGCTGCTGCGCCGTGCACTGCCAATTGCTGACCTACTGACATCGATCATTATCTCATCACCCAATTTTGGGTTTCTTAATTAGCTAGCTTTTTGTCGGAATTCGGATACGGAGAAACGCAAGTCCAGGATCAAAACCAGTAGGAGGAACAAGAGGAAGAAAACAGGCTTGATTAAAATTGGAAATTACTTCTGACCACATGAAACACTTTATTTTTGTTGGAATTATTAAGAGAGGACAGAAATAATTAGTCTTAATTTTCAAGACAACAAAGAATTTTGCTACTTATAAGATTGTTATAAATCCAAGCAAGAGGAATAACACTATATTTGCAGCTGCCATTAATTGCCTAGCCTAAATTAAACATTTTCTTTTTTTGTGGGGACATTGCATGAGAGGCGGGCACAAGACAAATATTACTATTGCAAGAGACAAAATTGTAGTGTTGGGGTTTAGTCATCATGCAAAAAGGAGTGATAAGATTATGAAAAGAAATCTGTCTGTCTACGGTCCCCATTAACACAAAGACAGCCTCCCTAACCCTAACCCTAACCCTAACCATACGACGCAAGTTATAACAATATTTGATTATTGGGGTGGGTTTACACTTTTTTTTTATATTTTTTTATTTGGAGGTGATAATTTAGTTTATTAGATATCGAGCAAGAAGTAATGTTTTTTTTATTCATTAGTGTTTTCATAAAAGAAAATTAATATTTTCAAATTTAATAAGTTGAAAATTTAAGAAAGTATTAGATAATATTCACTGGAAAATTGTATTCTAAATAAAAAATTCTAAAATGCAGTTTATAAAAATGTTATAATATAATTATGATGTAGTGGGAGCTGTTGAGTATTTATTTTCTGTTGTTTTTTTCTTTCTTTCTTTCTTTCTTTCCATCTCTATAAACGAGCATATTACTTTTCTAATAATCTCATCTTTGTTTTAAAGTTTTCTTTTGCCTAATAACTTAATTTATAAATAAAAATGTTGAACTAAGAAAATTTTTATGAGAGTTGTAAAAATAATTTTGCTTCTTTGTTTCAAACAATGATTGATTATAAATAGATACAAGTAGGTGAAAATTCTACATTAAATTGGCTTAATGAAGCCACACCAAAAAAAAAAAAAAAAAAACAATGAAAAAATGATGAAACGTCAGGTTAGCCCCTCTATCCCCTCGGTTTGCAGTCATGTCATTCATTCACCATTCAGTGAATTCGGCTTAGCTAGCTGCAGGAACAGGAGTCCTTGGGCTGGGAAGGCCCATATAAGCAAGCCTCGGGGAAAGACGGACCTTTGAGCTAGGCCTGGGAGAAGGAATTGGGCCGTAAGTAACTAACGGTCCAGTTACCGGACGAGGTGATAGGTTAACTTGTTCCAGTGCTCTCGACTGCAACTGCGCAGGGTAGTCCCGCACACACCCAATTCGGGGCCCAGCAGCCGTGGTCCACTTGCATGATAGGCGTTTATCCAGCTGATGAACGACTGTGATTCTATCTTCTGGTTGTTGTTTATTTGCATCAAGGCCCACAACAGGCTTTGATTTTGATTCCTCATCGGCGGCTCTGAACGAAGGGTCGTCATCATCGATGGCACACCTCTGTAATCAATTGAAAACAATGAAAGCAAAGCAACGTCAGCTATTTTGTCCACCAAATTAAACCTAAATAGCCTAATCAATCTTTCTGACGACATAGACGTCAGCGATAGTATTATTGTTAGATTAAAGAACATTAATTACCTTAACGTTAGTTAGATCAACGTGGTTCTCTTCCAGGAAGCCGATGAATTCTCGGAAGTTCTCTTCTGTTGGGTGGTAGTGACCGCTGTATGGCCATATAGCCTGAAAAAGTATATTGTTAGTTGAGAGAGTCTTGTATATTAACGTGCATGCAGTATCTAGCTAGCAATGATGCAACTATAATAATATATAAGTACCTCAAGAATTCCGTCGTGAGCAACTAATCTACCGGCGGCAGTGGTGGCGCCGCCGGAGAGAAAACTGGAGTGCTGAAAGGAGCCTTTCTTTTTGCGGCCAACATACAAATCCCTAGCGGTGCTCAGCACAAATATCCATTTCGATCCTTCAACTGTTTCCACCGGCTTTCCGCTTAGCCTGTAAATAAGTTTCCCGTTTTCAACTATCACTTCAAATGCTTCTCTTTGCTTCTGCGTTAATTAATAAAATGAATTAACACAACCGAAAATTGAGAACTGCAAATTAGTAATTGTGATTATTTAATTACAACCTACCGGTCCAAGATATGTGATGCATTGACGTTGTAGAACAGTCCTAGAACATTTCTCGAGATTTACTTCTTTGCCATCTCCAACGTCCAACCAGTAGAAGAAAGGTTGACTGCTCCCACTGTCAAACCACACATCATAATACACGTGTAGATTGTGGCCATACCGGTGTCGTGGATCAATCTGATCAATCAATACACAAGATAAGAGAATGCAATTAGTAGTCCCCCAGTTCAAAGTCGCAAAGGCAGCTTTACATAATTTTTGGACGGTGCTGTCGGGAAGAAAAGTCGTATAGAAACATTTCACTAAAACTAAGCATTGTGAGAATCAAAGCATTTTTGAGCCTTGTCATGCTTATAAATTTACAGGAACATAAAGAGACTTACAGCTTCAAGCCAATGTTGTAAGGCTAGTTTTTGAGCCTTCTCATCCTTGGACAAACCCTTTCCCACCTTGGCTGCTCTTGTTCTAGCCCTAGCCCACCGTGACACAGCAGTTTCTGGTTTCTCAATATTAAAGAATGACACTGAACTCTGCTTGAGAGCTGCAAAATCTAATGCCTTCCACCTATAACAATTCATGAGGAAGAAACAATTAGTTAGTTAATTAAAACGAACTCAAGATTAATGAAGGAGATAATTAAATTTCTGAGGATTGACTAGCTAACTACCAGAGCTCCTCAACTACAACTGCACAGTCTGCAAGGTTTCTTCGAGTTCGGTAACTCTTATAAACCTTCTGAAGCTTAACGGCGGCTGCATCAAGCTCACTTACGGGTCTTGGGGAAAACATGATTGCTGGTTCGGGAAGAGAGAGCGCAGGCATCGTCTTGTTCTTCAATCCCTCTTTCATGTTAAAAGTATCTGAACCTATATCTTTGTCTTGAACTTGATTCTTGAATGACAAAGTCGTTTCAAGCAATACATTTTTGGGTTTGTAACTCTTTAATCTTCTCGAAGTACCTCTAGTTTTAATATCATCACGGGACTCAATTGGATTGGTCATGGGTTCCGACTCTGCAGTTTTCTTGAAGCTATCTACCCTTACAATTACCTCTCCATCTGTAGAATCGAAACTGATGTTGTAAGCCAAACTAAAAAACCTGTGTTTTAGAATTTCTTCCCAGGCTGATAAGAGCAAGGAAAGCGATAAGCCCATAGATATTCAAGCGCCAATCGACTTCTGCTTGTTAGAAGAAAAACTGTACCTGCTCAATACAATTAAAAAAATATGTATGTTATATCAGAAACTGGTTCAGAAATGAACTGTCGAGAAAAAATAGAACTAGAATCATGGCACAGGTGAACCATTGGCAGCATTATTAATTACTACCCCGTGGGTATTTGTCCATTATTGCTTACAATTTTATGTCCTATTTTCCTTTTGAACTGAAATCCTCTCATAATATTATCCAATTACCGATTGGTACTAAGACAATCCCTAATAGGTACATCTTTACTAAATAAATAGGACATGGATTAAACATAAATCTAAATGCCAAAGACAAAAGGAAAGGAACAAAAAAAGCAAAGCAAAGCAAAGCCAAAAAGCAAGGCAATAAAGAACATGATTTCTACCCCAATTATTAAACAAAAAATAATAATAACTCTATCAACGCAAGAATTATGGTGATCAAAACCAATATTAATCATTATAAGATCGTATATTCAGTATTCCACTAAAGTTTAGCCATATAATCCCAAATTCAGCAACAAAAACCAATTATCGAAATCCATGCATAGACATGCTCTGTTAGAAAAATAACAAACATATAACTTCCAAACTATCTCAATGGAACACGATACCTGAATAAAAACTGCGTGATGTTCTTCTCTTTTAATTAGCTGTAATAAACGGAACCAGAGAGAGAAAGCTTCCCAATTTTCCTTGTTTTCTCTCTCTTTCTTAAACAAACGAAGTTATTCTTACCAGCAAAACCAAACCCCTATGCAATTTACAAGATGAAATCGATGTTTGACTGCCCACGCCCCTTCCTTAGCTTATTTATATATGCGACAGATCGAATATAAGTGGTCCACTAAACCTTCAAAGACGTGCCAGACCTTCATAAAGATAGGCACATCAGTAGTTTGAATTCTTCGGAGTAATCAAACTGATAGGATAATTTTGATTTTGAATGTCGATTCAAGTGCTAGTTTTCCTGGTTCAAGACCACGAGTTTGATGAATTCAAAGCTTGAAAATGTTGAATTCTTTTCTCCGACTCCTTGTAGGGTATGAAACCGGCCTTATATAGCTTCTGTTCTTCAGTTAATTAACACTCAAACACGTGTGAATCGGGAAGATCAGAAAGAGGTATGAGCGGTCAAAGAAAGTAAGGCTGTTAAGCTTCTTTGAAAAAACACGAAATTGTTTTAAATCAACACACTGGGATATCTTTAAGTTGTGTTTTTTAACAGTCAACAGCCCTTTAGGTCATGGCTTTGGTCATCCACGCGCCTCTTAAATGTTTGAACATTAGGTGTATACATGTAAGTGTTAACTGTTACAGCTACTGCATTTATTTTCCCATCTCTTTTTTGACTTCTCATTTTGTACCCCTACCATCACATTAACTACTCAATATTTAAGCAAAGTGATTGATCGTGAAAAATGTTGGCAATGAGAAAAATAGTGTAAATGCATAGAAGTAGGTGGTCATCTAAATTATTATATCATATTTATGATTTATTATAATCTCATCATATTAAAATATATTAACTCAAAATTTTATAAAAAAAAATAAAAATTTTAATTTAATATAATTATTATTTTATGAAACAAGTTATAATTAAGACACTAATTTAATATTTTTATTTAATTTTAATACATTTTATAATATTTATAATAATATTTTTAAAAAAATTTATTTTATTTTATTTTATTTTAAATATAACTAAATATCTTTTTAAAATAAATAAATATTATTATAAATTTTTTAAAATAAATTTATTAAATTATAAATAAATTAGTACAATACATTTATTTAAAAAATTAATCGTGTTATAAATTAATTTAAGCGTTAAAAAATTTAAGATTTAAATCTAAAGTAATTATTAATTATATCGTATTATATATTATTATTTATTTAATAATTATATCATTTTTTGTTAATTTAAATTTATAAATTTTGTATTTTTTTTTTGTGTTAACCCTAATAAATGTTATATGTTTTGCATTTATTTTACAATCACTTTTTTTACTTCTCAACGAGTATACGTACCATTAAATATTTATGATGTATTGAGTCCCTACTTATGTAATTAATACGAGAACTCTTTGAAGCAAAGTGGTTGATCATGAAAAATGTCGGCAATGCGAAATATTTGTGAATGCACGCAAGGGATCAATGCCTTTTGGTGGTAGGATATATGTTCATAGAAAGAAACAAAAAAAACAAAATATCTATATATATATATATATATATATATATATATAATATTTAGACTCTAGTAATTACGTTGCGGAAGGGAAATGTTGTAGAAAACTATACATGCCTTACAACGTGGGTCAAGATGGAAAGAGATTGGTCAAAGATCAAGACCATAAATTGGTGTTTGATTAGGAAGTTCTTCCACAAGTAATTTGGTGAAGACTTTTCAATGCTGGCTTTCAACATCCTAAGATTATAAACATCCGATTTAAAGTCAAATTGATTAGTTAGAACCATCTCCTAGAAGAAAACTCATGATCTCAAATGGGGTTTAATTGTTTCCAAAATCAATGTTCAATGAATAATCCTCCGTGAAATTCTAAATCAATATATAAAAAGTACATTTGTACTGTTCTTTTTAAAGATAATACTCAAATAATATATATTAGAAAATACCAGGTTTGACTTTACAAACCGTACGCTTTGAGACTCAGACAACTAGAGGTAGGTAGGCACAATCAATGAACAAAATTTCATTAATAACGAAACAAAAATGGAGAATAAGATAGGAAGGAAGGTTTAACAAGTCGCATTTTACTTTGTTTTGAATCATCGTTATATAGACCCTAAAGGTTATTAGCTGCAATAATTCTATAATTTTATAATCATTCAATAATTAATGTATCTCTCTTAAATTAGAACGGTTTATTAGAAAATTATTCTAATTTTTTATTTTATAAAAATGAATTTTCAACAAAATATTACTATCTAGCATTATATACCACTAATTATTTCGTTGCATAAGAATACTGTATGGTATAAAATAGAATTATTATATTGTAAATTTATATTTTAAAAATAAAAAAAGTATATAAAAAAATTATATATATATATATATAATATTGATTTAAAAATTAAATATGTATCATTTATAAGGTATCAAATGATTACTTTACGTATACAACGAAAGAGTGAATGATATTGTAAGTGTAATCTCTTGTGCTGCATCTATATACTAGTAAAAATTTGAGAAATCAATCCTATAATTGACGAAAGGCTGGGATCATTTAGGTCCATTGGATGTATTTTATATTCATTTTTTTTTTGTTAATTGCAACTTGAAACATTTTTTAGAAAAACTTGAAATAAAAAATAAAAAATAAAATAAAGGTATAATTTTGGTGTTTTAAATTTTTACAAAAAATATTTTAAGTTACAAATAATAAAAAATTTTGATATAAGGTAAGGCATATTCAATGTACCATAGCTAAGTTGGGAAAGATGACATGTTTGATTTCTTGAAGAAAGTCTTGCACAGGCTATCTTTGACAAATCTAGATGGAATTCAATTAATTAGCTAACTAGTTGGTCTAACAAGTTAACAATGCCTTCTTGTTGCTACATAACTTGGTCACATTATATTTACATAACTTCTCAATTCTTTTAAAATCTCACTATTCTCTAGAAATTCTTCAATTGGATGAAAATTTGTTGTTATTATTTTTTTTCTATTATGTGTTTATGCTTTTGTGTGTTATATCTTTATAAGAGAAATTTTTACAAAAGCAAAATATATAATAATAATAATAATAAATTACAGAACAATTAGTATGAATGGAATTTTATTGCCCTAGCCGTCACACAACTAAACTAAAATTCTTCAATATGATTTTGTGGTAATATAATATAAGTGGACGACATGTATCATTTTGTCGTTTGTGTAGAATAGATAATAGTCAAACAGAGTGCTACGGAAGCCAACCGCGGCTATACAACCGCGGTAACCGACCATGGGTATTTAAGTAAACAAACTAAAATACGCGCGGCGGCTGCCCTTGCAGTTGAACCGGCCATCCCTGGTGCTGATGTGTACCGCACTTAATTCACGCATCGTTTTGGTTTCGGCGAGGCTTGCCAATGCAAACTCCTCGGGAAAAACTAAAATACGGGCGTGCTCATCTTACTTTAACTTAATTACAAAGTTATATTTAATTTTTAAATAACATCAAAGTGTACAGTTGTCTAAAAATGAGTTGCCTAAGTAACACGAGACCTTAATTTTGGTGCGTTAATCCTTGTGTGGTTAACTGGGTTGACCTTGCATTAAGTCACAAAAATTAAAATTAAAAGGTAAATTTTTTTAAAGTAACTACTTTGATTTTTTATTTTACCAAATTAATTATTTTTATAATTTGTTTACTGAACAAATTAAAATATATAATTTTTATACAAAAATATTTTTACAATCAAAATATAAACAAAAAAAATATGACAAAATTTATTGTACTTTTTGATCAGCTCAAGAGTGACGCACCCATTTTCAACAATTACTCGGTTGGAGTGTCCGAAAGTCCCCTAAATAGTATAACTTTTGGTCACTTCAAATGCGTGACCCAAGTTATTCCAGTTTGGGATGACTGAAAGTCATCCAAAATGGAGCGACTTTCGGTCACTCATTTAATGGGATCGAGAGTCATTGCTGACTTTCGGCTGTGACACTGGACTGATTAAAAATGGAATATCTCTTGTAATATTTTTAAAATTTTTGTTTATATTTAAATTATAAAATATTTTTATTTAAATATATATATATTGATATTTTTAATAAATAAATTATAAAAATAATTAATTTGATAAAATAAAAAATAAAAAATAATTATTTAAAAAAAATTTTCAATTAAAAAATTAAACGAAAAATTTTGTAACATATGTAATTTAAGAGAACCACAAAATTATATTTTTCAAATAATTTAGTATACTGATTTTTATTATTTTAAGTTAGTAATTGTATTTGTTAATTGAATATGGAATTTTTAACTAGTTACATGCACTTAAGGCTTGAGTTGGGTATATAGCATAGCACTTGCATCTGCTTCTTGTGATTATATTTAAATATATATATATATATATATTCTATAACTTTGTAAATGATGTCAAATGAAAAAGAGAATACTATTTTTAAAATTTTTCACCTGAAAATTGTATGCCAAATTATGAACATCAATCCTTACACCTTTATCCTTTCAAATAATTAAAAAATTTATGTTAGAAAATTCATAATGAAGTCATTCCCAATAAAATTGTTTATTGTACATGTAATTATATTAACCTAATTCAAAGCCAATTTGAGTACAATACTATTTAATTATAGAACTAAAATTTAAGATCCTTTACTTCGTCTTTTAGTTGAGTTGAATTTGCTTTATCAAACATTAAAACTTTCATGTTTGAAGGAGTTGCTCCAAAACTTAGACGTTTCACATATCCTCCACGGTCAAGTCCAATAACTCTTGCTACTACATCATTTTTCTATTGATGTGACATTGTCTGTATCAACCATCTTGAAAACTTTCTTTAAGTTCATTCTATAAAATACAAATACAATTAAAATTATAAGATATTTCATGAGTAAATTGAAACATTCAAATTAATAAACTAAATGTAAGTAAGACAATTGTCATACAATTTTCTAGTTCTTATATTTATCTTCCTTGAAATTTTAGAGAGACACAAAATTTAATGAACTCTTCCCATGCTTTATTACTTGGAATATTTTCAGGCTTAAGTAATTGAAAATGTTTAAGATGAATTTTGTATTTTAGCAACTTTTTTCATTCTTTTTGTTAACCGACTATTATATTACCTCCATGATGGATCCATTGCCCTTAAAACATGATGTTGATGACATTCCTCCAAATTGAACTTTTTCTACATGAAAATATAGAAGCAATTAGATTCAATATGACTTAACTTTTATGCAATAAAACACAAAAGTACTTGTATTAATTTGACTTATATGTATAGAAAAACAAACAAACATGAAGTTTTCCGCATTACTTGCACATTCTCCCATAAATTGTCTTTCAAGATTTTTGAGTACTGACTCTACAAATTGTCTCACTACAGTCCCTGTAAATGTGCTCAACTTAACTGAAGCTAGTTCAATGAGTTTACCCTCTCATTCCACTTAATACCAACATCTCTAGCCATCTTTAAAGTATTAAAATTTAATTTTGATGGTCCTCTTCCCTTTCTTTTGTTGCCCACTTTTTCTTGAGCATTAGATGATTTAATATCAGAAGTAGCCATCCACTAACCTATGAAAAATCAAAATAAAATATTAACTTTGGGCAATCACATGTTTATATAGTAAATGAATTTAATTTACACATGTAAATATAAGCTAATCAAAGGTAAATATGTAAATAGACATAATGTTTAAAAATAAATAAGAGAGAAATAAAATATAAATAATAATGTAAACAAAAAATAACTAATAATCACATTAAAGAGCAAATTACACTAGCATAACTTCATAATCAATTTCTGAAGTCATGTAACTCTCTTAAAGGTACTTTCAAAATGACATGCCAATTTGAGGTGTCATTATCCCTAGAATAGAAAACTTTTTAGGCCTATAAAGCAAGGATAAATAAGTCTCTTTCAAAATGATTTATATATTAGTACACAATATAAATCCATCTTGATGTTTGACTCCGTTAGTACTATTTACCCAATAGCATTTAAATAAAGTAACTTGGAATGAATAGAAATCTAATAAATAAATTTCTTTTTATATGAACCCATAATAAATGATCTTTTTTTTAAGACTGTGGTGCTATTTTTAGCACTAGAATCGCAAATTGTTTCAACTTTAACAGAAATCTTAGTGTCTTGTGCACATGTTTCACTGTTTATTATACGAAAACAACTTCCGTTGATGACATATACATAATACATCATTACTTGTGTCATCATGCCAAATGCAAGCCACTTCAATGTGTTAGAAGGATTAGAATTGCTACTTTGAGCAATCACTTGTTTATATAGTGAGTGAATTTGTTATCAAATAAAATATATCTTTTAATTTCTACAACAAATTAATTGAGAAATATAAGACTGCTCAACCTTATTGGAAAGCCACTTGGAGAAAGTGGATGTATGCATCTGATACAACAAAGATGGCTTGTTTACTACACTTGGATCCAAACGTTTAAGCTCCTCAATATGCAATTTACTTGTAAAATCAATAACTAAGTCCACGGTCAAGTATGTTATACTTTTAATACATAACTTATGTCTTAGTTTCATTGTACTTACTCTATGTATGGTTCTACTTCTACACTATTAAACAAGATATATGGATGAGTAACCTTTAACATGTAGAAGATAAGGTAATTGATATCCCCATAGAAAAGGTAGTTATACTATGGTGTAATTCTTTATTTTATTTTGCTACATCTATTAGATCGATGTTTGTTTCCTGGGAATTTAATCAATCAACTACCCAATGCAACACTAGATTGAAGAAGTTTCCAATTTTTTATTTGATACTCAGGGTATTCTCTGTTCTGTTTCTATATATAATATATTCTATCTTTGTTGAATGGCCAATAGCACTACAATATAACTGTTGAGCATGTTAAATACTACTAAAGTTATTTATTACTATCATACTAAATGATAATTTAATTAGTTTATATATTTCGTTTTTCAAGGCCCACAAAGAGAAACTCAGTAAAGAACAAGATATTCAAATATATGTCGTGAACTGTTGACAACATAACTTTTGCTAATGTACATTTCACAATAATCGAAGTTAATTAACATTTAGCCTACTTAAATTTTTATGGCATTACCTTGCAGTCTGTCATGTAACAAGCCAAGAAGATTTCTCTTTTGTAGACAATGGGGAAAATGCATCCAAAATGCAATAAAACTACCCAAATGCAAAAAACAATGGGGAAAATGCATCTAAAACGCAACAAAACTGCACAAATGCAGAAAACAATGCAGAAAATGCATGCAAAATGCATATAATTAAAAGCAATAATAAAAATCAAATAGTGGGAATATAAAAGATGAAATGTATACGTAAACGTATCACAGCCAGTATTATCATGTTGTCAGCACACCATTAGAACATATTGAAGTTCTAACAATAACATGTATATGTACATAATCACTCTATCACTTAGCTACAAACCAACCTAAGCTTAATTAAGCATAAATAATATAAAAGAAAAATGCTAAAATCACTTTTACAGCAAGAACTCCAAGAGTGAAAGCGCTTCCTTTCTCGACCTCATGCTCAAATGACTAGGAATTCTAGTTAGATTTGCGCCTCTAAATATTTCAACAGAGCCGGAATCGCGCCATCTTCAACAATCCAGTTCACAACCTCCTATGCAACCACAAACAGAGACATTCGCGTCAAAAAAATCACCGATAAAGGAGTAAATAACATGAGATAGGGAAGCAGTTTTGATTTATGAAAAGTACGAACCGTTCTTGGCAAGTTCGACGAGGACAATCACATCTTTATTTCTTGCAAATGGTTCAGGAACAAATGATTGGTGAAGAAACGTCAAAGAAGAAATGGGTAAATAGTTCTAAAACACACGATTGGAAAAAAAATGTTGAAGAATAAATGGGTAAATGGTTTTCGACAATTAGTGAAGAAATTTTGAAGAAGAAATAGGTAAATCATTTTTCACAATTGGTGAAGAAATGTTGAAGAAGAAAT
Source organism: Swietenia macrophylla (assembly GCA_032401905.1). Taxonomy (NCBI): domain Eukaryota; kingdom Viridiplantae; phylum Streptophyta; class Magnoliopsida; order Sapindales; family Meliaceae; genus Swietenia; species Swietenia macrophylla. Next base: position 4,265,093 of record CP135561.1, on the reverse strand, counting down.
AGGTAAATGATTGTGGAACATATGGTAAAGAAATGTCGAAGAAATGGGTATTTCTTACAAGTGAGTATTTTTTTAACGAATGGGTATTTCTTTGTAAATGAATTTTCTTATTTTGTTAAGAGAAAATAACAAATGCAGGAGCTGATAAATTGTTCTCTCCAATTAATAAAAATCAACTCAATTTTACCGCTAACAAATGGCAAGTGGTAAAAAGCGAAATCATTTACCATATACAAAAGTAAGCAATAAATGTGATATTATCTATCACACATTTGTGAGTGGTAAATGCTAATAGATTATAACATTTAACCAATAGCATGCGTAAGTTATGATTATAGAAAATTACAAGTGGTATAAAAAAATAAATAACAACTTGTAGATGTTAGTTCTGTTTATATCAATTTTTAATTTATCCATAACTTGCATAAATGGCTAATTGTGAATATTACTTTTAATTCCTTGCATATAAAATAAGTGATAGTTATTAATAATATATTTTATTACACTGCTAATTCTAACTTTTACTCTTTTAAACTCTCGACACGTCTTTTTTATTCTCTAAATTTAACTAACAACTCATCTTTTTTTAACTCAACATCATTTAACTTTTTTAGGACAAGATTTATTTACCTTTTTAAATTTTATACTCTTCTTGTAAAACTTATAAAAGAGATTATTAAGACTTTCCTCAATTTCAAACAAGGAATTAGATGAGCCTGAAGACTTAATACTAACGAATAAAACAAAGGCAATGACATTATTAAACTCATCTTTTAGTACAGAAAAACTTTTTAAATTTTCTAACAAATAAAGTCATCTCTTCGTCACCACTTAACTCTTCGTCTCAATCTACTTTAACTTTTACTTTTTAGTTTTAAGAGCCATAAATTTAGATCTGTTAAAAGGAGAAATGCTAAACTCATATGTTTAAAGTGATCCAACTACTACATTTATCTTAATTGAGTTTAAGTCTTTGCTTTCTTATATGGCAGCTAAAACTCTCAAATAGACTTTTAAACACTTTTCTAACAACTTTACTCTTAGGAATCCCCTCATCTAAATTGAAATTGGAGTTTACTATATGTTTATTTTGGCATAGAACTCATTGAAGGTTTCATTATCCTTCATCTTATTTTTTTCAAATTTAGAAGTCAAAATTTATAGTTTTGAATTTTTAACAGTCTTAGTTCTTTCATGAATAGTTTTGAAAATATCCCAAGCATATTTAGTAATCTCACACATAAATTTTCTTTTGAATTCTTCAAGTAAAAAAGCATGAAAATCATATTCATAACCTTATTGTTTTAGTTTGACTTAGCTAGTTTGTTTTTAATCCATTTAGTAAACTCTTTAAAACTACTTATACCATCAACTACAACTATAGAGGGACTCTAAACTTTTACACAAGATATTTAAACACGTTCATTAATTGATATGAGAAAGACACTTATCATAACTTTTTAGTAAAGATATTTATTCTTATTAAAATAGGGTGAAACAGACAAATTTTGAGACTTATTCTAAATTTAGGTTAACTGTAAGAATCAATGATCAATATTATACTCTAATATCAATTGAAATTACCTAAATTTAGATCTCTAAAATACATGGGGGAGGTAAAAATTGTTTTTTACGAAAATTAAAAACTCAACTTAACAAATTAAAATATGTTAAAATTTACTATATTCTAGATGAATCAAAAACAAATAAAATTTTAAATTATTTAACCTATTTCTACCACAAATAAATTTTAATAATATATTCAATTAAGATAAATGATAATATAATTAAGTAAAGTTGAGCACAAAAATTTGATAACAAAGAGAAACCTCATGAAAAGTTATTGATAAGGTAAAACCCTTCAAGCTATTGAAGAACCACCTAAAATTTATTAAAAAGAGAAAATTTATAACTAGTAATTTTATTTGCACAAACTCTTATAATTTTAGTAATCAAAACTCTGATTATTTTTTACTTTTATGAATTTATGAACTATATGTTTAAAGATCGAAATTTTAACCATCAACACCTTGTAAAATTTTAAAAACTCATAGTTGAATTTTTAAAGAGAGAAAACTTAGTGATTTTGGCTTTCAAAAATAATCAATCATAAATCGAAATAATTAAAGCAAGATTTGTGATTTTAGGAAGTTAATTAGGTTATGATGGCAATAATATGCCTAAAAAATGATTTACACTTAAGAAATAAGAAAAAAATACATAAGATAAAGCCATCAAAAAAAATTCTAAATCCATAATTTAGAATTTTATATTTTTTGCAAGATGCTTTAGTAGAGATTGAACTAATTATTCAAGTAAGTTGACCACTCAAGTGGGAGTCAAGCAAAAATCGAGCACTAAGTTTTTGAAAAGTGACTGCTCAAGTACTAGTTGAGCGCTTGTTCTTGAAAAGGTGCTACTCGAACCCTACTCGAGCATAGGTCAAGTGCTTCGGGCCGCTCGAGCGCACTTGAGCAAAGGTCAAGTGCCAACTCTAATTTTTTAAGTTTTGCTCGAGCACCTATCGAGTTTTCATTAAACATTCAGTTCTCGAACTCTGTCAATTTACTTTTTTATAGTCCATTCACACTTCAAATATCACACAAATAAATTAACTTGACGATCCTAATAAATAATTATATTTTATATTTAAGATGTTATTACTATGCATGCGCGTGCGCACTTTGGGGAGTGTGTACGTAAATTTAGAGAGATTGTGGTTTTTGTTTGTGAATAGTTAATGGGATCGAAACAAGACAACCATCAAATTGGGCCTTACTTTGTTGCACCGCCATCTACTGCTGTTATCGAGTGCACGTTTTGAAGAGAGAGGTTTACTATTACTAGTTATTCATTTCATTCACCTGTTGCTAGACTCGAGTCTGGAAGCAAACTCAAGGTAATGGCTTGCTGCAAACGAACAATGCATTTGCTTTGATTTACATGTGTATCAGCATTCATTAGTTTTGACTTCCAATCAGTTGTCATTTTCTAGCAAGCAATGCACATGATCTAAACATTTTATATATTACAATGACAGGTATTTCTCATAAAATAATTGCATAATTAATGGTCGGGAGCAAGGAGTTGGTCAATTAGTCTAATAATATATTATGTCATGTATTGTAACTACTAGTATCACAACTGACTTCTAAAATAAGAGTATCCGCGTAGATTTAATTTACGATGGAATTGGGGGAGTGTATCTATATTGCAATTAGCCGCAATAGATGATACATTGAACCGGAGAAGTGGAATTTTTCCACATGAATGAGGGAAACATCAAGGACTTTTGTCAGTGATGATGACTTAAGAAATTTTAAAATGAAAAAATTTAATAATTTTGGAAAAAGTTGGTGACAAAATAGGAAAAGGCCGCAGCCCAATTTCTGCTCTTCACACATTCAATAGTTGAATGATTCTGTAAAGCAAGTTCTATCGTTTAATCTTAAGTCCCAACTGTAGCATCGACGTCTTTCACGCGTGTACATTTTTATCAATCAAAAGTCAAACTCTGTTGGATAAAGATGAATCTTAGTCGTCCGATTCAATCACGGTCACAAAATGACAAAAAAAAAAAAAAAGGGTCAAGAGGGCAAAACGTTTCAAGTGTAACACTTGCGCAGCAAGGGAAGGGAAGAGTAGCCGAAGCCGGTGTTTGGAATCCTAATGTACGGACGAAAAACCGGGTACTGATCGTCTAATAATGACAAACAGAGCCCAAGGAAAGGAAAAGCAAAAGCTTTCTAGTAGCTCTTGCTGCTCTTTAATGGAAATTTTGTTTCCGTTCTTCGTAACCCATGTTACTGCCATCTCTCTGACCTCCACCTTCTCCTTCTCTACTGATCCATGGCGGTTCCTCTCTCTCACGTAGACCCTCTTCATACCCATAAGTACAGCTATTCCATTTGATCAAATTGTCTATGTTTGCCTCTGTTTTCTTGTTCTAACTAATACATACCCAATCTTGGATGGATATTAGAAATGGGTTTTCGGATTCAAACGAGATCAGTAACAACAGCAGCACATGCTGTATAGCCGCAGCCAACACTGAAACTCTCTCTTCATCAGAACCTTCAAATCCCGATATATCAGCTCTTCGTATTCTTTCCAAGAACCTCGAGACAATCTTTGAATCATCGGATTTTGACTTATTTTCTGATGCTAAGATCGTGCTGTCGACCGGTCGTGAAGTTCGGTTGCACCGCTGCATTCTTTCGGGCAGAAGTGCCTTTTTCAAGAATGCGTTTTGTGGGAAAGAGAGAGGAGCCAAGTTTGAGGTGAAGGAGTTGGTTAAGGATTATGATGTTGGATTTGATTCACTTGTTGCCGTTTTGGCTTACTTGTATAGTGGGAAAGTAAAGGCTTGGCCTAAAGGTGTTTGTGTTTGTGTCGATGATGGCTGCTCGCATGTTGCTTGCAGGCCGGCTGTGGATGTTATGGTGGAGATTCTCTATCTGTCCTTTACTTTTCAGGTTCCCGAATTGGTGGCTCTTTATCAGGTAACAGTCAAAGCCTTGTGAAATTTGCTGTGCTTTGATTTTGGTTTTAATTTAGTATTATTATTATGATTATTTTTACTTTATAGTTTGATTTGATATTATTATGGCATATGTAAGTTATAATCGAGATATATTCTAAATGTGACAGTGGATTCTCTTTCTTTTGTGCGAGCAATGGAAATTAGTTGTGAAAAATTTCAATTCCTTCATTGATGATGGTAAAGGACTGGTATGCATAATAAAATGCTGAGCACTGATCACCTGTCACTTTCCTTTTTTTTTGGGGCAATCTCTTCTTTAATCCTTTATATTTCTTGCTACAATATTTATGACAAATAAATTACCCTGACCATGCTGCAAGAAATAACCTTCAACCAGGTAAGCAAACTAACAATCAAACTCTGAGCATAATTTGTGTATGAATATTGTTTACTCTGAAGCGTTTGAGCAAACAAAGATAAGGCTTAGATATTTTTAATTAAGCGGTATGTTATTATTCAAGTTGTAAAAACTTTCACTGTAAAGAAAATTAACACTATAATTGATACTTTGTGACAGAGGAAAAAATTAAGTTTAAGGAATATTTAGGGCTATCTGTATCTTGGTTCTGATAGAACTGTTTTTATTAAAGAATTACTGTCCCCGTACCCATTAATTTGTTTCATAATTTCTTATTGGCTGTTCATTCCATTGCAGAGGCAGCTACTTGACATTCTCGACAAGGTTGCAGCAGATGATGTCCTGGTGGTTTTATTTGTAGCAGATATGTGTGGTAAATCATGTGAGAAATTGTTAGAAAGGTGTATAGAGATGACTGTCAAATCTGATGTTGACATTGTAACTCTTGAGAAAGCCTTGCCCCAACACATTGTAAAACAAATCATGGATTTACGTGTGGAACTCAGCTTACACAGAGCTGAAAGCGGAAGTTTGCCAGATAAACATATGAAGAGAATACATCGAGCACTAGATTCAGATGATGTTGAATTAGTGAGAATGCTGCTGAAAGAGGCACATACAAATCTAGATGATGCCCATGCACTCCACTATGCTGTGGCATATTGTGATGCAAAGACCACAACAGAACTTCTTGATCTTGGACTTGCCGATGTAAATCATAAAAATTCAAGGGGCTACACCGTGCTGCATGTTGCTGCAATAAGGAAGGAGCCTAAGATTATAGTGTCTCTTTTGACAAAGGGAGCTCGGCCATCAGATCTTACATCTGATGGTAGAAAAGCACTTCAGATCTCAAAGCAGCTCACGAGGGCTACAGATTACTATACCCCTACCGAGGAAGGAAAATCTTCTCCCAAAGATCGTTTGTGCATAGAGATATTGGAGCAAGCGGAAAGAAGAGATCCCTTGCTTGGAGAAGCTTCTCTTTCTCTTGCTATGGCTGGTGATGATCTTCGGATGAAACTGTTGTACCTTGAAAATAGAGGTAATTTTTGGTTAAGGTTCAACTTCCTTCTTTTTCTATCGCATGCTAGCCATACATAATCCTTTCTAACTTTTAGGCTGTAGATTAGAAATGAATTTAATGTGTAATCTGTATCCGCTTGCATGGAAGCACCTTTGGATCACTAGTTAACCAGAATTAAGTGGTCATATGTGATGGATAGCAAGAACATATCTTCCTGACCAACCTGGTAGACAAAAATTATAATGCAAATTTTACTCCCTTAAAATTTGTTTTAAAAAAATTTGGTCATTCTTTATCTTGATGAAACCCCTCTTTCTCTCTCTGTTGTGCTCTTTATCTATTTTTTTCTCCAGCTAAGGTCTGCCAATGCCACACTCAGCTAGTGTCTCTCCATGTCGTTGAACCCTATATGAATGTGCCTTTAATATATATACACACACAATATATATATATATATATATATTATCAATTCCCAACTGATAAAAACATAGGTTCATAACTCATACTTGACTAGCTTTTTGCTGTTCCTTTTTATTTTTCTTATATTGTTATTTGTTATATTAGGTTTTTAAATTTGCTTTTGTCTTTGTGATTTAAACTTCTCATAATATTTTCTATTATGTTTATATCCCAGTTGGCAATAACAGTAACTACAACTCTTAGCATCTTAGAAATATTTTCCTCAACATACCAGAGCATCATATACAAGTAAATGCAGTGCATGTTTGGATACCGTAACATTTCATTATTTTTCTTGTTCATGCATTTTACACATGCATATTCTTTTAGGCAAAACTGTTAATGAGTGCCATAAGTTTTGTTGCATGTTTTCTTAATATCCTTGATTAGTGACTTCTTAGAGGGAGAACATTTGGTTACATACTTCTCTCTCTCTTTTCTTCTTCTTATTCTTCTTCTACTTCTTCTTCTTCTTCTTCTTCCTAAACCATTGTATAATCTGGGTGATTCAATAATGCAAGATATTATTGTTGTTACCATAATGTTTGTACTTTTTATTTTTTTAAATGTTTTCCCCTTCTTCTTAGATATAGTAAAACCAATAAATTTTCTAAGAGAAAAGTATAATGGCATTGTTTCATGGGACTGCCAGTTGGAGTCTGTCTTTCTCCTTTTTTTTATGTTACAGAATTACAGAGATGAGATTTTAATTTATATGACAAAATCTCCTCTCTTTTGTTTTCCTTCTGATATTGAGTGGATTAGTTAATAACCTGTATGTTACTTGGAGCACTATATATAATCATAGACCCATATTCAATACAATCCTTTCTGATATTTGTGCCATTTTTGACTTGTTATATTCAGTTGGATTGGCTAAACTTCTATTTCCTATGGAAGCAAAAGTCGTAATGGATATTGCCCATGTTGATGGGACTTCTGAGTTTACATTACATGGTGGCCTCAAAAGTAAGAATATGGCTGGTGTCCAGGGAACAACTGTGGACTTGAATGAAGCACCCTTCAGAATTCAAGAGGAGCATCTAAACAGGATGAAAGCACTCTCTAGAACTGGTAATAATGCTTTACATCTACATCCTCTTGCAAAACATCTTCACTTATTTTCTTTATCTGAAAAACAAAGACACTATTACAAGTTCCAGTGCCATTTTATAAGCGATGCTAGAGTGACAAAATTACCATCATTTGGGCCAGTTTCATTCCATGATCAATTTCATATTTAATTGCTAAAAGGCTTTGTTAGAGCACCAGTTTTGTTATTTCAGCAAGTAGAACAAACATCACTTTGTTAATTTAGAATCACTAATGTATTTTATGGTTAGGCACTGATTATCTTCCTTTGCATGAACAGTGGAGCTTGGAAAACGCTTTTTCCCTCGTTGTTCAGAGGTACTCAACAAGATAATGGATGCTGATGACTTAACTCAGCTGGCATGTGTGGGGAATGATACTCTGGAGGAGCGACTCCTCAAGCGAAGAAGGTACATGGAACTTCAAGAAGTTTTATCTAAGGCGTTTAATGAGGATAAAGAAGAGTTTGATAGGTCTACTATATCATCTTCATCTTCATCAAAATTATAAGAGTTGGTGAGGCCTACTGCCGGTAATGCTCTTTGATTCTGATGGTTGGTTAGGCCTAATCCATTATTTTCTATGTACCATAAAGGTTTTTTTTTTTTTTTTTTTTTTTCGGTGTGATACGTGATGATTTCATTGTTTTAGGGTTTTGTTTTTCTTTTTCTTTCTGGATTATAATTTGGGGAATCTCATTGATTATGAGGAGGAAATAATTTGAAACTCTCTCTTGTACCATATTCATGGATTCAATTTATTGTTAGCAGTGCTTATGATAGTTCAATCAATGTGTTTTTCTTTTTTTTCTTTTCATTACACTCACACTCACAGTATAATGAGATTTTTTGCTGCTTTTAACAATTAAAATTTCTTCTTATTATTATAAAAGTTAGTAGTTAAGGTATATTTTTCATCATATACCAATGATTTTCTTATCCACTCAAATTAACTTATAATTTTTTACTAGTCTACCCATAATTACTTTTACTATGACAACACCAACTTATTTATTTTTATCTGCCATTGCAGTAGACTTCTCTGTAATTTTTTTTTTTTTTTTATAAAAATTTCTTGTTATATTTTGCATATGGAAATGGATACAACATTAGTAACTTTCAATTTCTTACTTTTATGATTATTTAATTGATTTACAGATATTTAGTATGTTAGAGAAAGGCAATAGTCTTATTTATGCTACTTAAATTTTGAATATCTTATATATTTCTAACGAAGAAAAAAGTTTTGTTTCTTGTTACTTGCGATAATAATAAAATAATTAAAATAATTTTTCTTTTAAATAAAAAAGTAGATCAAATACCACTTCCCTTTCTTCCTCTGTGCAAATTTTGGTGATGCTAAGATGATGTGAAGTGAATCTAACGTGAATTATTCCAAATAAATAACTTGAACTATTCTTCTTCTTATTCTTCATCCCTAGTTTTGGTGATGCCAAGAGGATCTGACGTGATTATAAACATGAATTTTTGGAAATAGAAAACATGAATTTATGACTTTTCGAGCCCACCCAAGTTTTGGTGATGCCAAGAGAATTATATGACTTGATTATAGGCTTGAAATAGATTTTTGGAACTTGAGTAATAGATTTGAATTTATGAATTCTCCAAACTCCTCATTAAAAACTCCTCATGCCAAACGCACCTATTTCTATTTCTATTACAACTTTTTACAATAAGATTGCAAACTTCTTGCGTAAATTTGCAGAAGAACTCAAGAAACAGAGGATTTAATAGAGGGAACAAGTGGCAACAAAAGTTCTTCACCAGAGAAAAGGCTTGGGATAATGTCCAATGAAAATGGCATTTATTGGTTTTGCATTTGTTGGCGTTATTGGTTACCTTTGTTTTTTGTATTCCTAGAAAAAACCCAACTTAATGTTGCTCATCCAAATAACACCCGTCCCCACAAGTAGATTGTATACTGTCAAATTCTTCCCCTGGAAAATGCTTTACGTGATTTCGTTGGAATTGTTGTGATTCCAAATGGGTTTGTTCGTTTGTTTTTGTTTTGTATTTTTTTTTTGTCTGTTTTTTTAACTTTTTTTTCTAAATATGTGTGTATATATACATAAAATCCTTCTCAATCAGGGTGTGATTGATTGATTGCTTGATTAGTTGAATTTCGGTGGGGCCGCAGATCTATTATTTATTTATTTTTAAAAGAATATTTAATTTATTTTTATTTATTTATTTTTAAAAATAAAATATTATTTTAATTATTTTACTATTACACTTAAATAAATACAATAATTTACTGTTAAAAAATATTTTATATCAATTTAAAAAATATATATTTATAATAATTTTGTTAAAATTTAAAAATAATATAAAAAATATCTCTTCCAAAAAAAAAAAAAGTATATTTGTAAAATAATTTTGTGAAATATAATTGGTTGTAAATAGCAGCATATTTTTAAGTCAACTTTTTATTCACTGCCAAATGTTGATGTGCATCTCAAAATTCTATCATATTATTTACTCCTCCTTCAAAGACAAAATTAGCCCCCATGGTCATCTTTTCTTTTCAAGATATTTTCAAATAAAAAAAATATATATATTTCTAAATGCTCTCTTCTTTCCTTTTTCTCTCCTCGTTTCCGCCTTGTAAGAATATTGATCATGAATATGTTAATATAAACAAAATTAAATTGTATAATTAATATGAATTAATCTTAATAAACAATAATCCAATCATTGAAATAAAATCCATCAGGATCAAGCAAATCAAACTTACGACTCACAACAATCAAACCAAATCCTATGACAAACACATGTTATCAAAACTAAACTCATAATAATTGAGGTATTGAAATCATGACATATGGAGAAGTTTTATTATCAGAGATGGACAAAAATTCTTACAAAAATCTATCCTGTTGAAAGCAATAAATGGGATCGATGTCTAAATTTAAAAATTAAACAAATCTAGTTGGAGACAGGGACAATCTCCCTTTCTTATTTTTACATTTTAATATTTTTAGACTAAAAATAAAACTAACATACACACACTTTTTTATTAACTAAAACATTATATATATATATATAATAATTAATTGATATTAAACTAAATAAATAATTTTAATCATTAAATTAATTTTAGCATATTAATACACGATTTACAACAAAAAAATACTCTTTAAATTTTAATTTTTCATCTATTAAATAAAATATTTATTTTTTCTCAATTAATAAGAAAAATTAATATTTTTTAACAAAAAAATTAACATAAAATTTAAGAAAGTTCTAAAAATTATTTAATTTAGTTTTTATTCAAATTTATTTTTTGTTATTTTTATTAAAATTTAATGCTAACATTTATTGATATGTTAATTTATTAATATTTATATATAAATTAAAATAAATAGTTTATTTGTATATGTTAATTTAATATTTTTTTATTTAATTTTGTTAATATTTTGTATAAATTTTTTTAGTTATTAAATATTGATACATAAAGCCAAACCGATGACAAGAATTTTTACTCTAAAATGGGAATGAGATAGATGGAAACAATTTTATTTTTTTTTTGAAAATGAAACAAATCACGTACAAAATCATCACCCTTAAAATTAAAATGGGATCAGAGATAACCATTTCTAAACCATTCCCAACCCGTTGCCATCCCTACTCGTTAAGATTAGGGATTGAAGATAATGACCTTTCACTAGAGCCAAAAATAAAAATTTATGAGGCCATGATAATAAAATAGTGGTGTTGAAAAGTCTAAACTCTAAAACTTTTTGGATAAATTAAGAGATAAGATGCACATTTTGCTGAATATGAGGGTTAATTTTATAATATTCAATAATCTTAAAAGATAAAATTTTTATTTTTTAGACTTGAAAATTGAAATTCTAAAATAAAATTTCATTAAAATAAGAGGGTCAATGTTTGCTTTTTTAAGGTTAAAGAGGGACCAGAATATATTTTTACGGATAATTATTGATTTTACAATTTACATAGAACTTGAAATTTTTTTATTTGTAATTAATAACTACAGGTGCTCTAGTAGCTCCGATCCAATCTAGCAGCCTACTCAGGCTGGGCACGCTAGGAGAGAGAGATAATTAACTTACAAAAACAGGCGATGATCGATATAACCAAATAGAGGATTCCATGTTATTTGCTCTGAACTTGTCGTAAAATGTAATTTACAGCTACATTTTTCACACACTGAAAAGGATTACAGTCAACTACTCCGTCTTATGGAGGGGGCCAAAGTCAAATTTAGTGAGGGGTCCATTTCACGACCATTCTGCGCGGTCATATTTTCAATTTTTAATTTTTGACTTCTAGAATAATAGCAGTAGTTCTTCGATCTACTTGTTCCAAATAAATTATTATTCAGAGAGAACGATTAATCCATCCCCGCAATAGAAAGACACTTTCTGAAGTCACATCTAAACCTTTCCCAAAAGAGAAAGCGAGAAAGACCCACCATCAGCATTCTATTTCCAAAACCTAACCCCATAAAATTAATAAGCAGTTAATAATTCAACAAACCAGCGGCATTAAGTGTCGACAAACACATGGCCTCACTCTCGCCACACATGGACTTTCTGCTGAACGGCAATTTCGCCGGAAAAGTATTAAACGACAGAGACAGTACACATTAAGATCATACTACACAATACAAACACATTATCCACTTTCTCGCATTATGGGGAGTTTTTGCATGTCTACAACCCCCCGTCTTTTTCTCTCGCACGCTTCTATTTTTCTATATCTTCACTCTTGAGTCAACAAATACATATTTGATTAACGCTCCGATTAATTCTTATACGATATATTAATTTGGTAATATTTTAATTCACACAAAGGAAGATATCGCTATCGATCAGGATCAAACACTGTTTAAGTTGTCCCAAAGAAGCTGAGTTACATGCATCTGTGCATGTATAAAGAATGTAACAAGCTTCAAAAACTACTGTCATTTGAACAAAGCACTAATCAGCATACACCAGAAACTTAACCCAAAAAGTACTCTGATAGATATATATAAACCATTCGAAGTATTCATACAAGAAATATTATATTAGTTCTGATAGTGGAAATAGCAGCTGCATCAGGAATTATGCAATCTAAGTTAAGCTGGAATGATCACTACTTACAAGGACAAGAAAAGAAGATCGTGCACCCAGACAGGTAATTAAAAAAAAAAAAATTGAAGACAAGAAGAGGTCGAATATATAAACATTTTTTTTTTGAAAGAAACGATTATATAACAGAAATGATTTCTACAAAATGGTTTATACCATAGGGCTGGCTCTTCCTCAACCTTGCATATTTCAACTGGTCTATGCAAGATTAAGAATGACTACATCTCTAGCAATCTTTAAACATTTTAGAAGCCGTAAGCATCCTCACCCACCCAACACATTCCTGCACCAATATTATAAGCATTGTATATTCAATCAAATTGTAAGAAATCATGCATATATAGAAGAACCAACATAGTAAAGAGCAAAAGGACATGCATATATACCAACGACAATGAGATTGAGGCATCAAAAGATTGATTCAACACAACCAGCTTGCTCCACAAGCTCATTTACATAACCAGCCCAATTATGTGGTTTCCCAATTATATCCTCCAACTCATGAAAAATTTGAGTATCATTCACAGCCACTTCATCATCAGTCATATTCTCCGTAATCAAACTATCTCTGAGCAGGGTTCCCACCATCTCATGATAAACAGAAGATGAATCTGGAGCATTTTTACCACTCATCACAGTGCCCTTAAGATCCTGAAGGGGGCTGCACAAGTCACCATCCATAAGAGCCTTGTATGGCGCCTTCTCCATTGTGTCAGTATCTACACCTTCTAGCAACATATCAGTCAGTTCAGATTGCATTGATGCTAATTGTTCCTGAGTTTGGTTCCAACAATTGATGTTTCTGCTGCTGTCCACAGACTCAGGCAACCCTTCAGGTCCTTGGCTCTCAAGCAATCTTCGTTTCTTACCAAATTCAATCCCATCAAGCTCTCTTTGTAGCTTTCTCTTCCGAATTAATTGTTGAACAAAGTTGGGGTATTTAGCTATTTTGGCAAAGAAATTCAATATCTGTTGTTGCTTACACTCTGCACATCGAATTCGTTCTTCAACGGCACTCATTTGACTCTGTGAGTCATCTTGTTGCTGTCTAAGTTTCAAGATTTCCAATCTCAACGTGTTCTGATCATTCTTTAGAGTCTCCAGCTCAACCTCCACTCCGAGTGTCGAATCAACACAATTTACTATCCCATCTTGTGGCTTGTTAAATCTACTTTTTCTCTTTATATTTTTAAGCAAATGCTTCTTTCCTCCCTGAAACTTCTCATTTGCAAATTCCCATCTATCTGAATCAATCTTCCTAAACCCCTGAAAAATCATACTTGCACTATTAGAAAGCAAACTCACAACACAACAAAGTTACAACTTACGTACAATGAAATTGACTTTATACACAAGGGAAGAAAAATAACAAAAAGTTGGAAATTGCACCCTAGTGAAGGCCAAAACAAGCAAATACAACATGTATACAACCTTAAAATCAGCTGCGATAGCTGCAAACTGAACAGACCTTAATTTCGAAAGAAAAAAAATCATACAAAAATATATTTAAAATGTTGACTAACTTACCTATAATAATAATAATAATAATAATAATAATAATAATAATAATAATAATACAAACACCTACATGAATGAAAACTACACAACTAAAATAATAAGCCAGAATTCCTGTGATTTATAAAAGCTAGGTTAGTTCTAAGATATTGAGCCTGTTATGCACCGTTGATGCGAACTATCTCATCTTTATTAAGGTCCATGGAAATACAGTATCAATCAAGAGAGCACTCAACCCCTTGAGAAATAAAAAAGAGGGCTTTTTGTTTTCAGAGAAATGGTGACTTACATAAGTGTTGAGCTGGCGAATGAAGCTGGAGAAATTCTTGTGCTTGAAATACCTGGGAAGAAGATTTTCGGAGAAGTCGTGAGAGTCCCAAATAATAAAGCTACAGCGATTAACGCTCCACGATACAACCGGGTCGGACTCTGGATCCTCCACCATATCATATATCTTCCTCAAAAATGGCGGCGGACCTACCTCGTGTAAGCCTTCCATTGGCATAGGCAAAGCCTCCGACGACGATGAAGATGACGATCCATTATTATCAGCACTAATATTCCGACCACCACAAACAACACAGTCGATTTCATTATCAAAATCGACGGCGTCTTCTTCCCCCTCTTCTTTGATTCTCACCAAAGCCGGCATAAGTGAAAATGTCGAGAAAGGTCCACCGCTGCAACGATCGTTGTTGTTGTTAAGTGATGTCGTTTGCTCTTGTTCTTCTTTCACTGTAACCCGCGGAGATGTTTGTAAGGGTTGCTTATTCTCTGTTTCCATCATCATTACTTTGCTGACGTCTTCTCGGCTGGGTTGGGCAAAGAGAGAAGATGAAAGTGAAGAGAAAATTCCACCGCCGCCACCGCTATCAGTGTAAGGCACTGCCATATTTCGTGAGGTGAGGTGATGTTAATGAAGGTGGCCACTGTCTGAGTTTTAGAGAGAGAGAGATTTTCAGACATTGCGTTTTAATGCAAACGGAGACGAGTCCCTTGGTACGTGGCGGTATCTAATGGCCCCACATAATTATGTAAAATTCTATTTGGTCCCTCATTTTAGTTTGATTTTCGTAACTGCACATTCATAATCATACCCCAGCCACGTGTCTTCATGTTGTTGAGGATTTATCTCTGCACCAAGGGCATTTGAATGTTCGTTTTTCTGGATATAATACCAACTCCAAATGCACTCAGAGGCTTAAGAAAATTCATAATGAATTTAGTTATTTATAGTTATTTAATTTTTTAAAATATATTTTTAAAAATATTAAAAATAACACTTAAATTTTATATTATATATATGTGTGTGTAAAAAAATTTAATTTTTAATTTATTATTTTTATAATAATATATTATTAAAAAATAATTATACTTTTGAATTTAAGTTTTGGAGTTGGAGAGTGGATATCAACTTCTCTCTAAATATTTCTGTATAAAAAAAATAATAATTTAAAAATAAAAATAATTTATTTTTATAAAAATATTTTTATTTTATTTTTTATAAATTTTTTATTTTCAAATATTTCATTTCTTATGTCGTGTTTGATATTGTTATTTAAATAAAATTTTAAATTTTTTTAAAAAAAACAATATTAATTTTATATTTTTAATTAAATTTTAAACATAAATTATGCACTACATTAAAATAATTTTTAAAATAAAATTAAAACAAATGTTTATTTTTTTAATGAATTTAATAATTAAATATTAAATTTATTAGCAATTTTGTGTGAAATTCAATATTAAATTTTTATTAGGCTGCGAATTTGGAATTCCAAATCGGCGTTGCCGCCTTGCCATCCCTTCCAACACCCTCGGCACGTCGCATGCGAAAGACCGGGCGCCCGTCACTGCTCCTTGTCTTCTTTTATATCCATTTCCACCACGCGCTACGTAATGGCATGGTTGTACTGCCAGTTATTAAATGCCACGCGTCAAAATTTAGGGCCTGCATGGACCCCAGGCAAAATATAATTGCCTAGTTTTGGACACTGGCTGGGACCTATATCGATGGTAAAATTCGATTTTACAACTCCAGCGGGCAATGACCATGCCAGAACGTTGGATCTGCTCGTATGAAATTTGGACAGTCAAGATGAATCGGTCTCTCACCATGTCGTCCTTATCGTTTCCCTGTCGGCATGTGTGCCACGTTTCGTTAGATTTCCACGTGTTTTCTTCCTACGGCAAGTAAAAATGTGGAATTTCAACAGCACATTTCCTTTGGGACGATTAAATAATACGTTGAAATTACAATATAACGATTGCATTTACAACATTATAAAATTCAAAATAATTTTCATTTGCTAGAATTACTTAAATAGAGATTAAATGATCGTGATGTAGACTTCCAAGCACTCTTAATGGTAATCCAATAATCAATCTACTGACAAAAGTTAGCAATAGAGTTAAGTTTTGTCTAATTTTTTAACTCATGTTTTTCGAATTTATAATTAAAAGTTCTATATTTTTATATAAAAATATTTTATCTAATATATATTCACAAAGGTGACATTATGATTTTAATCCAGTGGTTCCAAACAATTAAAAAAATATAATTTAAATATTTTACGATCAACAAAAATATAAAATGTAACAATATATTTTTGTATCACATGTATATTTATATAATATTCGGTTTAATTTAATATCTTTCCGTCACAATTTTAATACATAAAAATTTATGAGATAAATAAAAAATTAATATTAAAATTATAAACTGTATATAATTGTATTTTTTAATTAATTTTTATGAAGTCTTAATTTTTCTTTGTAAAAACATGTAATAATCACATCAGCAATAATTGAATTAGTAATCCGCACCTGTTGCCTCCACAGCTTGTTGTCTCTTCTTCGACAACATTATGCCACGTGGCAAGTCACGTGGATGGACCAAGCAGTAGTTTTGTCGTAAATATGTTTCATCCCCGAATGACGGGGACTCGTAGCAAAATTATACAGGGACGAAGACGTACCCAACGTAATATATTTCTAGAAGGAATACACCAATAACTTGCTTACAAGTGTCAGTAACATAACTTTATTGGGCTTGATATGGTCCCAGACTAAGACGTGGCCCAGAGTCTTCCGTTTACGTTTCATACCAAATTGAAAAGACAGCTGATTAGGATGTCCAAGATCGTATTTGTATGCGTATGTATGTATGTATGCACCATCAAACCCCATACCTTATCCCCGTATACTTCTTTTATGAATCATCAATTATTAGTCAATCTTGCAGTGCTTTTAATTTAATTTGGTTGGAATAAACAAAAGTGTTTCTGTCAATTATAATAGTAAAACAAGTGCTGCACATAACAAAGAAAATAAATTAAAATAAAATATTTAAATTATGAATTAAAATCGTATTACAGTGATTTACTTATTGAATTTATTCCCTGCAGTTCAATTAATGAACAAAGCATTTAACTTGAGTACAAAGGAGATATATTGCATATATATATATATATTGGGATTTGGACATGGGGATCCATGAAAAATTTGGTAATATAGAATCTTTTATTATTTGAAATTTTATCAATTGGCAACTTGGAACGCAATGAAAACCATAATCCATTACAACACTCTTCTTTATATTACACTATTTTTAGTTATGTATGTATTGCCTCGTTACAAACATTGTCAGCAAAATTTAGTAGAATAAAACATAATTGTAAGAAAATAGAGTATAAGGCATACATGTCTAAAAATTTTTATAGTTCTTTCATGAGAAAACAAATATTAATTTGTCAATTTGAAGAGCCAACACATGCTAATAAAAATTGATGTAAATAAAGTTTTAGTAAATAAATCAATAAAAATTATTAGAGAGATTTATCTGTCTAATATTAATTTACTTAATCTAGTAAAACTTACGAATATAAAAAAAACTTAGGTAATGTATATGCTATTTGATCTATTTTAATATGTTATCTTTTAACTTGAACAATACAAGCAATACTATCTTTATATATTATTGTTGGAATAAATGTAGTAGAAGATATGTTGCATATACTCTAAATATGATGAATAATGAATTGCAACCATATATACTTCTTACTTACTTGATACAGTATAAGAATTTTAAAGTAATTAGAAAAGCTAGTAATAAAAATCTATTTTGTGTATTATCATAAAATTATTATATTATTGCAAGTGAATATATATATTGTTTATGAATAAACTTTACGAAGGTCAAAAAAAGGGCCAGCATCTATGTAACCAATTATTTTAGGATTTCAAATTAGTTTAGTAGAATAAAATAATTCTAAATCTATCTATTTCACGAAGATAGAAAAGAAACATATTTAACATCAATTCGAATGTCACCGAATAAGTGCGAAACTTAATTCAACTATTTCACAGAAAAAAAATTATATTTGTTTGATACATTATACTAAATATAATAAGATTATAATTGTATACAAATATAGTACGGTTTGATCAAGTATTTCTTCGTTATTATTTTTAGAGTGAAATGGATCATTTTTAAGATCAACAGGCAAATAACTATAGGAATACTTAATAGATGAGTTTTATCCATACTAAAATATTTTTAAATTTTTTTAACATAGATAGATTGATAGATAAATATTTCTTTAAATTTGTATTTTATTTACAGACTGAAACAACAATTAGTTTTCGTCTAATTCTTCATTTCAAACTCTTTTTTCAAGTGTTATGTAATTTTTAAAACTATTTTGAAAGTTACAATTATAATCATGTAATTGACATATATTGCTATAACAACGAATCTAAATTTTGATTTTTTTTTTTTATGAATATAACAGTAAATCCAATTATATTATGCAATTTTTAGTATTGGCAAAGGTGAGAATGCTAATGTGTTTGGATTTGGTTGAGAAGAAGAAGAGGAGAAAAAGAGGAAGATTTGGACTTTTTAATTGCTTAATTTTATTGAAGATACTTACGACTATATATAATAGTCTTACAATGCGAGGAAGAACAACAAATAATGCTGCGAATTACGAAAAACAACTATCCAATTAAAGCTAAAAATTAGCACCTCATAGATATTAAATAGAACAAATAAACTAGCTAAATCAAGTAAGTCCCTCCACGTTCCCACTTTTGGGAAGTGCAGTAGCAAGGCTCTATGAATAATGGCACATCTCATTGCTCTCCGTTTAAGGTGCAAGGAAAAATCAGGATATGATTTATCAAAGCACCATTTATTTTCCAAGTCCCATCTTCTACTAGTGCTCCTTTCCATTTAGCTAGGACCTTAACTTTAAATGATATTTACCATATAATTGACATGACATTCTAGGATAATTTTAGATTATAGAAAAATAGTAGAATCATCTATAATTGGCAGAAGTTAAGGAGCGGTTACAGTGACTAGTACCAAATACTTACGTAACAAATTAACATAGAAGCACATTATGAATTTGAGAATCAAAAGGAAGAGCCAATCTATAAGCCATTGGACCCACTTTTTCAATAGTTTGATATGGACGAAAAAAAAAATGAAGGGCAAGCTTCATTGAACCTCAAAAAAGTCATAAAAATATATCGATATGGATGAAACTTTAAATACATAGTCTCTGATAACAAAAGTAACCTTGCGTTGGTTTTAATCTACTTGGCGTTTCATTCAATTTTTGGCTAACGAAACATTATGACGTAACTCGCATAAACTGGCATTGCAATCATGTAGGTACTCGTCAATAGCTTGGATGCAATAAGCAAGTGCCTAGAACGTAAGCCAATAAGTTTAGAGGTAGAATTTCATAAACGACCTCAAAAGGTTCATTTTAGTGAAGGAATGAATTGAAGTGTTATAGCTAAACTCAGTTTGAGGAACCATTAGAGCCATTCGTGGTTAGTCACTTGTCAAACACTATAAATATTACTCCAAAGTGTGATTTACTACTTTGGTTTGGTCATTAGACTATGGGTGGCAACTTGGACTCGTGCAAAACTTGGATCCGTACAAGTGGAATAGTGCATGCCAAAGTCTCGGTCGCTAACCATGAATGTTCGGATGCCATGGAGACGAACCATATTGGCAACAAATGCCTTAGCGATAGTGATTTAAGTGAATGAGTGCTTCAAGGCTACCAAGTGGGCATATTTCGTTAATTGATCGACGATTAACATGATAACAACATGTTCATTAAATGATGGTAGTCCCTCGATAATCCATCAAAATGTCGTTCCATATTTAAGTAAGAACTAATAGTGGCTAAAGGAACCTGACATGCTTTATATAATCAATTTTGTACAGTTGTCAAATATTACATTGTTGCCTAATGAGAGAGAGTTTTATGGAATTGAAATGTCTACTGGTAAGTGATGAGTGGCAATATATAATTACTTTTTTAACAAAAGTTGAGGTGGGACTAAAGTGAACTTTGTCATTTTCAAACCACAATCTTGTTTGATCGATTAGCAGTGTGCCTGTGTTTTTATCGAGTCCTTGTAAAAGGGATATTGTGGGACTTCTTATAATAATATTGGCCACTAATCTATATGTATCATCAAAATGGATAAAAATTGAAATTAAACTACACATGGTAAAGAATTTGCACCTTGGTTTTCAGTTTTTCTTTTCATATTTTATTTTATAATTACAACCAAGTATTTTTGAAAGCCATCAAGTTTACTTTAAGATAGTGATCGGTTACTCAAGCAACTATTTGAGATTGTTTTAGTTTTTGTGAGTTATAATATTTTTCAAGCAAATGAGGATGACATTTCTGTATTGATTTAAAAATAGCCAAAATTTCTTTCTCATAGATGAATAATTGAAGGCTATTTCAGCGGCCTTATTCTATTTAAATCCATTATTGTTTAAGAGTTAATTTATAAGAGCAACTAGACATACAAAAAGACAAATAAATTTTTTATAGTAACTGATTAAATCCAGATATTTGTTTATTCTCTTAGTTGTTGTTAATGTAAGCCACTTAAAGATTGCTTGTATTTTATTTGGGTCAACTGTAACTCTGTGTTCTGAATAATATGGCTTAAATAATAAACTTATGAAACTGTAAATATGTATTCTGATTTGTTAGCAAATAGGCTATTATTTGACAAAATTGTTAAAATGATTCATAGATGTTAAAAATAATTTTCCTAAGATTATGTGTACACTAGAATATTGTCGAAGAAAACCAAAATAAGCTTCTAGTGATAAAGACAAAAGAGATCATTAGTGAGACTTTGGAAGGTTGCATATACAATAGTGAGGTCAAATTGCATCACAATGAACTTTAATGCTCCTTTTGTGTTTGAAAAGCCCTTTTTTGAATGTCTTCCTCTTACACTTGAATCTAATGCTAACTAGCTCGTAAATCCAATTTGAAGAAGTATTTGGCTCTATTAAACTCATCAAAAAGCTGGTTGATCACTACGATTAAGTATTTATCTTTAACTTTTATGTTACTTAAGGCTCAGTAGTCTATGAAAATCATCAATCGTCATCTGTCTTTTTAACTAATAGAACTGATGATAAAAATGGGTTATTACTAAGCCTTATCAAGCTATATTTCAGAAGCTCTTTCACCATTTTCTTTATTTCAGCTTTCTAGTAGTAAGGGTATTGATATGGCCATACATATACATGTTCTATATTTGGCTATAACAAAATTCCATGGTTATGTGACCACTTTAGAGTAAGATAGTGGTTGTTTGAATAGTTAGGAAAAGTTAGCAGGTGATGATAGAACTATTAATTAATAGAATAATTTGGAAGAAAAGCTCAATACTTTGTGGGCTATTGAATTCTTTGTCTGTTAAAACTTCAATGCTGTATACTTCAATTCTTGAAAAGTATAGGAAACTCCTATAACTTTTACGGTCATGGTTGGTTGCTTATAATCTATCTCAATAGGTTTGAGAATTTCAAGCTACTTTATGTCTAAAACTAAAGGGCATGTTACAACAAGAAGAGTACAATAGTTTGTTATGACGAAATGGCCTTGGATGCTGATAATGAGCTTTTGACATTATCCTACACATTCTATTTTTCTTTCGGTTGGCTATTATAACTTCAAATTTCTTGTCCTACGTCACAAGTAACATATACTTAGTGATAACGGATTGATCAATGAAGTTGTGAATGTTGTCGCCATCTATCGGCATGGATATTCTTGCTTTTCAGCTTGCCTATGACATATATTATACGGATAATTAGTTCTTGCAATCACATGAGAAGAAATTTCAAGCATTGCTTGTTAACTTTCTAGTTCTTGTCTGAGTGTTGTTATAGTCATCAGGGCTTGGATACCGTGAATTTTTGATCGTGAAAAATTGTAGACATTCGTAATGATGTTCTTAAACAAACATTTTATCATAATAGTTACATAAAACCTTCTCTCGACATTCTTGCATCTCTTGATTAGTGATTTGACGAGATATTATTGAAGTAGTATTTGAATTTGGATTTATACACTAGTTCAGTGAAGGGCCTAGAACACTAGCTGTTGGGTTGGGGTTCGTCTTTGGTGCCACTAAAGCTAGTTGAAAGTGAAAGACTGGCTCTGTTTCTTTTCTAACGTATTTTGTTCCTTGATTAGCCAAGCAACTCCTATCGTATCTGCTAAGGTGCTGGGTTATTTAATTTTTACATATAGACAAATGCCATATTGAAGTCCTGTAATAAAATAAGTAATGAAAAAATTTTTGGGTAGGTCGTCAACTCAATGGGAAAGCTTTTCAAAAGCTTCTTGGTAAGTTGCAACGGGTGAGGTTTGTTTAAGTTGAGTTGAAGCTTTCAATAGATTTTTATAATCAGCTAGACCAAAATGGAGAATGATAGTTTTAATGGACTCATCCCATGTAAATGGTCCATGAAATTTTGTCAAGCATTACAGTCATTGTAAGGCAAGGCCTTCTAGATGTAAGGATACTTGCTAAACTTGTTGGTCAGATGCAATATTTTTGAAATCAAAATATTGTTTTACTTTATAGACCCAGCCAACCGAATCCTCGCCATTGAACCTTGGAAATGACAATTGGAGGTACGATGATGGTGGATTATTGTTAGTGTTGGAACGAGCAATATTTGATGAATATAAAGATTTTAACCGGACAAATAGGTTGATTTAAAGGTGGCTAATGTGTGAGTTTCAAACGGTTTGTGAGCTTATAGTCAATTATCACCATTTGTAAGGTAGTATTAACCTAATCAAAGTTTAACTTCTGCGGTGTTAAGATTTCTTTGACCTTATTGTAGAATTTCACATCCATTTCGCTGTGAGTTTTCAGGATTTGTTAAAGAAGAAGATGAGAATGAAAGGGAAAACTTAGGCTTTTAACAGCTTGACTTTATTGAAAGTACTTATTGCTACGTATAAAGTGTTACAATATACTAGAAAGAGCAATAAACTAAAAATTAGGAAAACACGACTATGCCACTAAAGGTAAAAATGAACACTTTATGAACTTATTAAATAAAACAAATAAACTAATGAAACTGATGGAGTTCATCCACATTCCCTTTTCCAACTAATGTAGTAGCAAGGCTTTGTGGCATATATCAAACAACAAATCACCAACATTAAAGTCTTTATCAATATGATGAAGATTATGAAGATTTTATTCTAACAACCTGAAAACTTCATCCTTTAATTTAATTATGCCTTCTTCAATCTAAAACCCAGTTGTGCCATAAGCACAAGATGCTAATAACGGAAGTTTCATGTTATAAATAACTCCAAATGAAGTTTAGTTGAAGAATGAACAATGGTGTTGTAGTCTCATGTCAATAAATCCAACCAATGTTTTAGATGGCCCTAGTGAAACAATAAGGATGTGTTTGTTAGAAAGGATTGCATGTTATTAATGGGTTTATCTTTATAATTTTGCTTTAATATTTTTATGTTTGTTTTTTTTTTCCATTCAAAAGAAACATTAGTTACCATTTGTTTTTGTTGTCCACAACTTTCATCCCTAGTCCACAATTTGTCGTTTTTCGATTATTGTATATTTTTAATAATTAATAAAATTGTGAAGAAAATATGATAAAAATATTAAAATAAAAAATTTAATACAACACCACACTAATTCAACTAGAGTTCTCTGTACAATCTTCTTTTTTTCATTTTTCTTTTGATTTCTTCACTTGAATCAATGACTCTGTTCTGATTTCTTTTTAATACATGTACATTGTTGCGCTTGTTTTTCATGGAAAAGAGTTTTAAATTAATTAAATAATTAGATATATAACAATTTGAAAATAAATGTTTGATGATTATTTAACAAATTCTAATATAATAATATATGTTATGCCTGAATCAATCACCCAATCACCAGTATAACGTGCAAGATTTGTGGAGTTCTTATCATAGACAATACCCATATCTCCTTTAGATAGACTGCATTACTTTCATAATTTTGTGATTCACCTCTTTCCTTAGCTTGTTCTCTTTTCAAATTATATACTCTCTTCTAATACACCAAAATTTTTTGCATTAAAAGCACAAGATACCCAGTCTTTAATACTTGATCTTTTTTATATAGGTATCACTTTTCTTGAGAGAATTTCTACTTTGGCTTCTCCCCTAACTTTCTTGCTTCACTGAACAAGTACATTTGTTTCATTCTACAATTTGCCATTAATTATATGCAAGGTTAACTTCTACTTGGGCTTTGAATTATTTATTGACACTACTAATTCCTTTATTTTAAGTTCACAAGCTGTTTATCAAAGTGACTTTCTTTGGCCATGTAGGCTACTCATAAATTAATGAACTATTTTTAACAGACAAAGATTGCGATAGGCTAGTAGGAAGTACTAAAAACATAAACTAGGGCACAGTGTGCTTATTGATTGATAAGGTTTGATGTGTGTTTGGAAGAAGCAACCTATACATGCCTTTTATAGCTACTTTACTCAGTAGCTGCATCCCCTTTTCCTTGTCCTTAATACAACATGACATCACAAAATTCGACAATTATGTTATTATTAGTTATCAATCTAGATATATTTATAAGATTTTTAGTATTACTAGATACACAAAGTATGTCTGAAAACAATCTTGTGATTTTGTGTGGGATTTGAAGTTGATATAAGTAACAAAGTTATGATTCCAATATGAGAAATAGACAGACCTTCTCCATTATGATTATTTGATCATTGCCTCTGAAATCTTCATGAATAGTAAGACTGTGAACATCATTTGTTAAGTGATGAGTAGCACTATTATCAATGTATCAACCTTCATAAGTAATTCCTTCCACATTAGCCATGTATGTTGTCTTTCCTCGCTGTTTTTGATAGACTTGTTGATAGTTTTATTAGTAGTAGTGATTTTGAGGTGGAGCAGGTACATATATTCTTTGTTGAACCTATGAAAACATGCAGCTGCAATATGAGTAGTTTTAAAACAGATCTAGCAAGTTGGCTTACTATTTCCTCTTCCTCCATTCTAAGTTCTCCCGCCTTGAAAACCTCTACCACTTTTGAAATTAGCATTTCCTCTTCATTGATTACCAAAAAATGCATTCAAAAATTGTAAAACCTGCTGTTGCCAAGTTATCAGCTATATTCCTCATTTTGAAAAAGAATTCAGATACAGTCATTGACTCCTTTATGGACTAAAGTCAAAACCTCAGTTGCAAGGCTTTTGCCTTTGATTGAGATCCAAATTGCTTCTCTAAGGTTGACCAGACTTCAACTGCTCAATTGCAATAAATTACTAAGCTTAATATAGCTTCATTCATGGAGGAGAGATGCCATCCAATAAGAAGCTGGACTTGTCTTCTCCACAAAACAAAATCAAGATTTTCATTTGAGCATTTCCTCAACCAGGTAGATACCTGTGCGGCGCTATTTTGTCTCCATTAATGAATTCTTCTAAGCCGTTTTCTCTTATCAAAGGTAAAAATTGTGATTTCCAAACCAAATAGTTGACTCCATCAAGTTTAATTGGTGAAACAAAATAAAACAAAGTATTAGCAAAAGCATTACTCAAAGACAAATTTGTATTAACCATTTGATTCTATTCTCTGATACCAAATAAAGAAATGTAAACTATTTGGATTGAGAGAAAATCAAAGGAGACAAATAGAGAGAAGTTTTTGAATTTTTAATCTCTTATTCAACAAATGAACAATAGAATACAACACTAATTTATACTGAGCAGCTAACTAACCGGAACCTTCTAAAACTAACTTGACAATACCTTATAACAAGTTTCCTTGAATTATGGAAAGCTAAATGACAATAACAAACTCAGCACCTTCATCACCAGCTGGGACTCTTAACAACCTCATCACCAGCTGGCAGCTCTTCTTATTTTGATAACTCAGCTTGCATTAAGCTTCTTCACTTGAGTTGATAACATTGATGAGGTGGCAGCTTTAGCATTATCATCCCTTTTGTTACAGCTTAGAATATCTTGCTCTTGTTTCTTGCTTGAGCTTAATGCAAGCTGCTGCTTAGGCTTTACTACCTTAACAGTTACTTA
Organism: Swietenia macrophylla; assembly: GCA_032401905.1. Lineage (NCBI taxonomy): Eukaryota > Viridiplantae > Streptophyta > Magnoliopsida > Sapindales > Meliaceae > Swietenia > Swietenia macrophylla. Next base: position 4,238,540 of record CP135561.1, on the reverse strand, counting down.
ACTATTGAATCAAACTGGTAGGATGAAAAAACAGAGGCTTCTTTTTAATATGCACAAATCACTGTAGGATGGCAACAGAAGAAGTATTACTGCTGTCTGCCATTTGCAGCAAAAATCCAGCTCAAAACCAAAGTCTCAGCTTCCAATTTCATGGTTACAGATAATGAAAACGGAGAAATGGCAACCTGCTATGCCAAAAGGTTATGAAAAAGTAAGCAATTGGAACAGGAGGTTGACGAAGAAATAGAAGACAAGTTACATCTTAACTCACAAAGCCACCTTCAAGTGCTCTAGTATCCAGGTCTTCATCCACATTTTCAGGTTCCTTCTCCTGCAACTACAAATTAGAATTCACTCAGACTAGGTTTCTTAAAAGTAACCAAACTTAACGTAATGGAAATGGAGTTAAGAGTAAGAGAGATGACAACAACCAACAAGATAATCCAAAAAGCTATTTGAAATATATGCCGAGTTATTTGATTTTAGATTCTGAGTTTTTTTCTGAAATTTAGCACAGCATATCATATCATTTGCTTATACCTCTAACTGGAATTATTTTTTTAACAGTTTGGTGAGCATTAAACTTTTTGGAAACCTCAACAGATTCGATCTCCACATTCTTCTGATGTGAGTTCAACCGACGTGCTGCAACCTAAGAAATCCAAATGGGGACAAGCCATTTGAGGAGCAAGGGTAAACAATAAAAATGACTTAATCTTACTTAAGATGTGGCATTCTTGCTATCATATAAGAGCAACTTACAGCTGCAGAGGCATCTCGGCCAAGCTTGCGAGCTTAATACCAAGGTTCTGCTGGTTGGACATGAAATGGCCCACAGAAGGATTTCTATTTGCTGACACAGCTTGCCAGCTTAAAGAGGACCTCCAACATAATCTGTTAGTCACTTTCAGTCCCTGTCAAACAAGATTGTACCATAATCATCTGAGGCACTGCCACAATTAGAAGAAATAATGTTTTACATTCTTTGCAATAGATGAGTTATTACAAAATAAAAAGTTGATGAATTTTGGCAAGTCTGGTTCTTGATGTTTTCACCACTATGTCAATATTTCATTCCTTCATGTCAAACAGAAAACCGAGAAGGCCTCAGAAGGTATACAATATATACAGACACAAGAAAGAGAGATCCAATTACAGTTACTTCACAAAAAACATATTTGAAATATGACAGGGCATATCAATTCTCAATATCTTCAATATCATTAAATTAATAGTACACCTTCCCAAATTGGATTCTGTAAAACTAAATATTCATGATAGTCCTAGCTGAAACATTAATGAAAATTTTACCAAGTTGACAACTTTTCTTTACTAAATTAAAGCCACAATATGGATGTTTACAACTTTTCTTAACAAACTTAAAGCCACAATATGGGTGTTTCAGCTGACTCCACATTTAAGAATGCAGCGGCTAACAAAATGATGCCCAACTCTCGCTTAAGTACTGCATAGGCTCAGAGTTCACTTTGCTACATTGATGGCAATTTTACTCACTGTCAATTGCCAACTTGAGGCATTTATCTCATAGCCTAATTGGAGATACTACATTTAAATAGCTTTAAAAAGCTTAGGCTGAAAATACACCTTAATTATCAAATATAAGGCCTTTGAATAACTGCATGACATCCAGAGCTGATACTTATGATCAAGATAAAGAAGACATACAGTGGAACACCTTGGTATTTTTTGATGCCACCAACGGCAATCCCCATATTCATCAATAACAATGTCACACAGATTTTGAATTTTTTTATTACAATCAAAATTTTTATTCTCCAAGAAGAGACTCAGAAAAGGCGAACCTTGTTTCTCCAGGGGCAGTAGGGGATATCTACATTCAGTAAACATTTTTGGGGAAAATTCCTTTCTCAATATCTTCTACAGCTGCATTTATCAATGGAAAACAAACAGTGTTTGCATCCATTAGATCAGTTTCACAACTCACATTGTGCTTCCTGAAAGAACAAGAATGACAGATTATAAAAGATTGACAGCGTGGAAAAAAGTAAGAATAGATCAAAACAACTTTGACATTCACTAGCTTAGTGAGATGCAAAGGGACGGTACATCACAGATCAGCACCTCTCTAGCTCCAGCAAAAGCCCCGGAGTAGAACCTGTATAGTCATGCGCAGAGAAAAATAAAGTAAAATGAAATTTGAAAATTGGCTAAATATAGTGTGATAACAAAAATGAAAAACAAAAAAAAGGTTATCTGCCCAACAGTTTGCCTAACAGTGATGAGATGCAGAGCTTAAAATGTCAAAAAACAAAAAAAGAGCACACGACTTACATCTTATGGCCACCACTTGATCCCTTGTTTTTTCCGCCAGTAACCTGGATTTTTGAAGTAAAGTAAAACCATTGCCTCATAAATGAACTCAAAGCTCAAAATAACAAATGCATGCCAAAACGGGTTACGGACAAGAAAACAATGCCCCAGACAAAGCTAAAGAAACACAATCCACAGCTGTCCCTGGTCATAAACAGCAGCAATTAATACCATTTTCCCCTCTCATTGTTACGGTAATTATATTGTTCTCTCAACAATATACTATTCGTTTTTGCAATGCAATCACTTTAAACAAAAGAAACTCAATATTAAAATAGCAGAGACTTCAAATGCATTGGCGCCACCTATTTCAACTGAAGTCACAGCTAGAGTCTCCCTTACTGTCATAGAATGGCCAGACACTGATTTATCACTACAAAATCAACAGCATCAGCATTAAAAAGAAAGAAAAAATATGTCAATTAGACAAGACAAAACCGTTAGTGAACCTAAATAGAAGAAAAAAATTAGAAAAGAAGAAGACGAAGAAGAAGAAGAAGAGCTTTGAAGGGAACTGATCACTGGGGAGCGCATACATGAACATTGAAACGACGATCCCTAACGAGAGCTTCAATGAGAATTGTGAGTCCAGGAGACTCTATTCCCTCGCCATTCGTCACTAATATTATTGGCTTTTCACTAGCCTTGTCAACATCCCTTGAACAACATTAACCGTTTGATGCACAGAACTCCAGGGACTTGGACTGTTGTTCCTGTACGCCGTCGTTTCTGCTGATGATTACATGTTGTTGTAGATTCGAGATCGGCGATGGAGGCAAGAAGTTATTCTTTAGAGAAGTCGTCATTTTCGGATTAGAGATTGTAAGGATTAAATTGTCGCTGCCTGGGAGAAACAGGACTGCTTCTGTGAGGGAAATTTTTTAAACAGCGATCCAGAGAAGTTACTGGTGCGGTCGTTTTCCTACGTGGTGATACTCAAGTGCTGGCAACCTCACGCATTTAAGAGACGGACCAATAAGAGTGTGCCATGTATATTTTCTATGAAAAATTAATTGGCCATGGAAGTTAAATTAAAATGACGAAAAGAAACACGCTTTAATCAGTCTCCGACATTTAGTTGTCTTACAATTTACAGTTAAAATAATATAAAATTTTACTATTCTGCCATCAAATTGTGTTCAATATTCTTTAAAATAAATTGCACGCGAATTTTTAATTTACGTTTAACGGTTAAACGCAAAATTAACTGTTTTTAATTTGATTGAATTGACAGATTGACATATTTTTATATATATTAACTAATTTTAATAGTGTAGTTCTTTTATTTTAAATTGGAAAGGCTTCTGTTTTCTTAAGCAATAACTCAATACCGTGATTATGATTCATAATCTTAAAATCAACCAGTAATAACGAGAAAAAGTAGTTCTTAATGCGACGAAGAAAGGCTTAATGCGACGAAGTTTTTAAGTCCCCAAAAATAATAAGAAAGAGAAACAAGAATAATATAATATAAGCACTGAGGTGCACGAGTATTCATGTCTGACAACACATCCTTTCATTGTCTTCGGCAAAGGTATCACTACTAACCAATTTTGCTCTGTCAAATTCAAGTTGGCTTCATGATTTGGCTCTCTTAGTTATTAAGCCTTTGCCGCGCGTACTCCCTTAATAGTGACGGAGCAACCGCGACTACCGCTCTGAATATTAGTGATGATTGTTAATAGAAGCAAAACCCAGAAGGCGTTAGTTATTAGCACAATGTTTCACATGTTACAACAAAAGCAAAAAGAAAAACATGCGGGGCCTATTGAAACTGATGGTGGGGCACTTTAATTTCTAAAATTCACACAAATTTGAATCTGGACATAAAATTAAAACCAAAATATAAGGGAGGGTGGTGCTCTTTTAGTTCAGCTGTCGATTTTTTTCAATAAATGATCAGTCTTTTCGCGGTGACTGTAACATGTTCAACGTTATCAGCCCACTAACTCTTTTTTTTTTTTTTTTCTTGTTTGTGACCCACCAGCATAGTAGATTGTCTAGACCTCAAATGACTTGAAAACCAAATTTTAATGCTTCTGCGCAAATTGAAAGCCAATGGCTGCTCCGCCTTTCCAACACAAATATATTCCGGATTGTCATATAATACATATCAGTTTATATGGACAGTAAACACTGAATCTGATATATTTTTTTGATGTGAACTACAAATATGGTAACAAATCAGATTTAATTTCCGGTTCCTAAATTGGAGACAAAATTCACATGGAAATTTTTTTCACTACTCTTCCTCAGATACTACTAGCATACAGTATCTTAATACTTTGGCTGTTCTGAAATACAGGATGCAAACAACTTTCAGAACAAAAAAAGAAATGACGACTTTTTCCATGAAAACAAATCCCAAAGTACTTCAAAATGAAGGAAAGAAAGACGCATATGTGTTCCAACGCAAGGAGATTGCTTCAACAAATACCAAACTCCTTATCCATGACTCGTTTGTCTACTGTAACATAAATCCTAGTAATTAAACAGTTTAAGCACCAAAATCATCGAAATATACAGCTCATTTTCTCAGTCCACAGCATAAATATTTATACTTACAACAATAATATTTCCCTCCGTTTAAGTAAGACAAGTCCTCGACCATTTCTCCCTAACGACTTGCTCATTGCACTTAAAAGGGATATGGAGTATACCGAAACCTGCCATTGAATTTCCAGCGAAGAAAAGAATTAAACACTCTTCTGTGAAATTGATCAAAGAAATAGAAAATACAATAGTTACAAAGAGTTAATGGTTCTAGAATCAGCTAACCATAGCAATTTGTTATTATTACACATTTTTATTGGGGACTAGCAACAAGCGAGATATGGTATAAAAGCCAGTTGATTTCCATAGAATAAGACATCAATGCAAACATTAATGGACAAAGATACATTTTCCTTTGCGATGACAAACAAAGGTTTGCCTATAGATAGTATGGCAACTACTGAGGATTGTAAGCAGAAAAGAACAAAATCATTTAAGAAACTTGCAAGGGCTCAGACACACGGATTAGTTTGGATTGTCAATTATCAACCTGCAAAAAACCAGCTATGGTACTGGGCACATTAGCCAACCGAAAATCAATAAAAGCTTGAATTCTTTGGCAACTGAGCTTATACCCTCCACGCTTAAGCCCAGGTGCTACCACAACATACCAACACCAAATACACCTGCATCTCCATTTTACAATGTATGGTTGAAGATATACGAGCCAAAACTTCAGGTAAAAAGAGATAATAGTTTCGTCAAATCCACTTGAAAATGTCAGCCATGAAATTTCCACCTTTATCATCTTAATAGTTAGCCTCTGTGATTCGAACCTTGTCAAGAATAATGAGATCCGACTCAATAAAGAACCCAAAATTATTCTACAATCAGATTTGAATGGAACTTCGACCTATTGTTTATAAAGAAACAAGAACATTCGTTATTGTAGACGCCACAAACGGTGATGGAAATCCGTTTGATAAGTCACTGATGAATGCCACAAGAATAGTTATTGAAAAATTTAAAAAGTTCTTCAAAAAACCAAAGATAAAAAAACTCTTAATTTTCTGATTAATGAATTATGATTTCTTCTTATTAAAAAGTGTTTATTTATAGGTTAAATTATTACAATGCAATTTTAAATTTTCTTAAGTTATCTTAATTAAAACTAAAAAAAGAATATATTCTACTTGACTAAAATAGAAAAAGAAATAATTAACTAATTAAATGGTTCTACATTTTTAAATTAAAAAAAAAAAGGAAAGTTAACTAATTAAATAGCCTAACAAATGAGTTTAAATACTCCAAAATATACCAATTTTATTTGCTAAAATCAAGTTTAGATTTAACCTGACTTTTCTAGAACTTGAATCATGTAGATCCATTTTTGTTGGATATGTGGACCAAACTCAATAAATTTTCACGAATTTACTTGAATCCAAACATTTTGAATTAGCCCGTCAAGTACATTTTTGAATTTCTTTACTTGTACTCTCATAACTGGACCAATTAGAATTTGAATTGGATTCTTTGAAGTCGTGCTATTATTTGTATCACTCTGTTTCATTAACTAACAGCAGCTAATAAACGTAAAGAATTGAAATTCATAGCCACACGCATGGAAGTGGAAACTGCACCTGCTTATGTTATGAATACCAATTTGGACAGCCAAACTCTGTTTGCAAGCAAGAGGTAGACAATCAACAAGAGAACAATCGGCCATGTCACACTCCAAAATAGGCGTTAATGAATTTTTAAGTTGAAAAGTTAAAATATTTAATAAAATATTATTAATCAATTAGTTAAACGTGTCTTGAAGTCTTTTAAAACAAGTTAAAATATAAAATTAAATAAAATATTACAAAAAAATAAGAATACTTACTATGTTTTAAAACAAGATAAATTTAAATTTAAATAGTTCGTATAAATCATACATCATCTATCTAATATTTAAAAGTCTAATAATTTAAATGTAAGTCAATAGAAATATATTAAATATTAAACAACTAAAAGTCTACTTATTGTATTTCTTAGTATTCAAATATACTATTCGCTTCACAGTATCCATCTTACACTAATAATATTTTTGGAGAACAAAAAGAATGGGTGAATAAAATTACAGTGCACAATAGGAATTAATATTACTTATCTATATTGGTTTTATCATAAAATTTGTATGATTAGTATAAAAAATTTTATGCTTATTTTCAATAAATTATTGATAATGTTAAATATTATAAAATTTCACATTTTATATATAATATATAATATATAACTAAAATAAGCATTATCTTTAAATTTTAAACCACATAAAGTAATTACATGAATATGGACATCATCTATAACTAGAACAGGGTTGCAAAACACATAACTTGAGAATGTGTCAATCCTCGTACCTAAGAATACTTAATCATAAATAACTCAATCACAAAAAACATGCTATGTTTATATTCATATACATATACATACATACATACACACATATATATATATATATATCATTTTTATATAATGATCAATTAAAAATTAGGCAACATAACAACATAATATTAATAAAACCACCCGCATACCATTCATTAAAAAATATATTTAAAAAAATCAACACACAAATATTTCAATACAAATATTTAATTCAAATAAATGTTTAGCACACTGTAACTGTAAAATGTACCACCTAAACAATTTCATCATTGAACATTATAATTAATTTAAAATAATTTAAATTTATTTTATATTATAATCATAATTATTTATATGCAAATATATTTAATTAAATTTTTTAAAATGTATAACTAAGTAAGTAACAAAATTTCTACTTTGATCATATTGATTTACATGCTTGATAATTTAAAATTTTATTTAGTCAGTCTGAGGTCATAGTGAGATTTCTATCATTGAAACAACTTCAACGAATGTCTCCAAACTAAAAATAATGTTTTAAATGTCTAAAAAAGGATTTTAATCGAATGTTAACTGTTGATCGATTAACTTTACTAGTCAATAAACTATCAATGGTGGTGGCGGCAAAATTTTTGGTGATATAGAGGAGGGGTTGGCTTATCTTATAGTTCTTGACATCCTGAGTCTAACGATAGTGTTTATAAAAAATCTCGCTAGAAAATTACGACTCAAATGAAGTCAATGGGAAGATTTTGACAATTTTTTAGGTCTAAACTTTTTAATGGTTTTGTTCTACTAGTAAGGGTGAATTTATCGGTATGCTTGGATTTTTAATAGAAGATCAAGGTTTGCTACAAAGTATACTTAACGGATGTTTGTAGAAATTTAGAATACTTGAGAGAATGTTTAAAATCCATTTTAACATGTGTAAGATTTGTATTTATAGTTAAGGTTAAAAAGCTAGTCATTACACACATAAATATTCAAATTTCATGCTCAAATGGTCAACTTTTTTCTTGAACTAGTCGATCGAATCATTAAAAATAAAGGGCAAAAATTTTTCAGACAACTAGGAGGTTAGTTTCTACAAACTAGTGGGCTGATTGACACAAATCGGCTAGCCAGTTGAAGAAATTAGGGGATTGGTTGCCACATATATTTTATTTTCCAAATTTTTCAAAATTTTGTATTTTAGTTCCCAAAATCTTACAAATTGGTCTCTATTTCAAATTTAAAATAAACTATTAAATCATATCATAGATTTCAAAAATATATTTCTTGGAGTATTTTGCAAGTATTCAAAGTATATTTTTGTACAAAACATATAAGGTTACAAAATCATCAAAATCACACACCCATAAAAACATACAACATTAAATTTTACCATTAATGTCCTAACTTGATTTTTCAATTTAAGCTTTTGATACTTCCTTTTCCAATTGCATATTTCGTTATCATCAAAATATAAGTTTGTGCGACATTAAGGTTAATATGATAGGCCACATACATCTCAAGTCATATTTTCAACTAAATATTTGGCAATCACATAATTTACTAACAAAATCCAACCCCGACCTCATTTTGGAGTTCAAGATGAATCTTGCTAAGTGTTGTATTTTTTTTATTTTTAAATACATTTTTCATAATTTTTATGTAATAAAATTTATTATTAAACAACATAAATCATCTCAGACCTCCATCATTATTATACATTAAACTTACATGTCTTATCATAACTTATATACATTATTTACTTATACACATGTGTATCTATTTCATATATACATATAAACATGATACACTAATAAGATGATCCATATAATAAATGTTTAGTGGTCCTAACCTCAAGTGTTAACTATATATTACACGAATTATGCGTAATATATGAAAAATAAAAAAAATAGAAAAATAATAAATTTACAACTTAGTGGATATATTTAATTTATGAAAAAAATATTTTTTCATAAATAATTATTCAATTACTTAAACTTATGCATAAATTATGCATCAATTACATGATAAGCATTTTTTACAATACTCATAGGAATATATCATGCTTGGCAGAAAACCTTTGCCTAACGGCCTTATATCCTTATTCAAACAGTCATAATCATATCAAAAATATACGTGATAGCTTTATTTAAACAATCATAATTATATCTTATAGCCTCTTATTCTCGCCAAAGGTTTTAAAATCATAATATAAATATACTTGACAGCCTTATATTCTTGTTAGGGTTTTATAATCATACTCGCATCATTTTGTAATTAATTTACATATCACATGTATGTCATGAACATCTAAATTATCATTTGTTATGCACATGAACAATTATAATCACATAAATTTTAAATATAATATAATTTATTATACTAAAATATATAACGGCTAAAGAAAATTCACTCATAGTTTAATAATTACTTATAGGTAGTTTTAGAGTCTGCTGAGTTTCCTATCACTGCACTTACTCTTAAAATACATATAATTCAAAAAATAGTTATTAAAATTGATACAATATGTGTATGTGCGCGCTACTGATTGGAAACATACAGTTGTATTATTGCCTCACACTGGTTTAGTTTCACTTGTCTATTTTATATTCTTCTTTCAAAAAAAAAAATCATCTTATTACATAACTTTTGTTTTCTAAAGTCCAATGTTTGAACAGCTTTCTCTTCACAAATCAAATTATTTTTCAGCTCCAATGTCTGAATTTAAAATATGAGAAAAATTAGAATATATTTTTCAATATAGAAACATTAAAAAAATATATATATGAATGCGCAATAATATTAGTGATAAAGTTAAATGGTAAGTTATTTCACCAATTCTTTCTATAATCTCATACAAACCCATATATTGAGGACTTAATTTCCTTTATTTTCCAAATCAGGGTATACTTTTTTATGTAGAAACTTGTAAGAAAATTCTATCAATAATTGCAAACTCAAGATGTCTTTTACGTTAATTTGCATAACTTTTTGTCTATTTTGAGCTACTTTAAGTCTATCTTTGATAATTCCAATATTATCAATATTTGCAATGTTTTCTTTTCTCTAACTTCATCCCAACATATAAGCACTCTATATTTTCTTTTGTATAAAACTTCATATAGTGCCATCTAAATACTAAACTGATAACTATTATTATAATCAAAATTTCATCAATGGTAAGTATGCCTCCCAATTGCCTTTAAATTATATCACATATACTTGAAGCATATTTTCTAGAATTTGAATTGTCTTTTCTCGTTGTCTATCTACTAGGGGATAAAAAGTTGTATTAAAATTTAATTTGATATCCATAGTAGTTTGCAAACTAGGTTAAAATAAAGATGTAAAATGAGGATTTTTGTCGGTACAATAAATATTGGCATTTTATGTAGTCATACTATCTCATTTTTATAAAAATTAGCCAATCTAACTAATGAATATGTATTCTTGGAAAATAAAAAATATAACACATGGACTTATTATTTTTTAAAAAAAGAATATGAAGTATATAGGTGAAATTGAATTGGTGAGGCAGTGATATAGCTGCAAGCTTTCAATCGGTGGCCAATACATACACACACACACACACACATACATACATACATACATGCATGCATGCATGCATACACACACACACACACACACACATTAATACAAGTTTACTTCATGAAATGGAATTGAAGTTAGAAATTAAATAGAATAGTGAGAAATAGAGAATCAAGGAAGAAAAGAAAGAGGGAAAAAAAAAAAGAAAGAGAGAGAGAAGAATAAGAAAAAGAAAAGAAAAATTAATAGTGGACAAAATAAATAATACACAAAACATGTTTGAAAGATTAAAAATAAATTCAAAAATTTAATGGGTTATAAAAATATAACATTTATGTCTTCATATTTGCACTAAATGTTAGATTTATAATTAGTTTTAATAGTTAATTTTTAAAATCTATATTTTTTAAGAGTGAATGCGGTATTAAGGTATCTAAAAGAGCGCAAAATCAACTAAAATTGATTATTAGGTTGTGAGTGAATTTTTTTAAACTATTATATATTTTAGTATAATAATTATATTATATTGAAATGCATGTAATTATATTTGTACAATTGCATGAAAAATTTGATAAAAAATGATATTTTTGATGTTCATATCATTCATTTAATTTAAAAATTATTGAGAAATGCTATAAATATAATTATGAAACTCTAATGAAAATACAAGGCCATGGAGTATGATTATGATTGCTTAGACAAGATTATAAGGTTGTTTAGTATGTCCTTGATATGATTATCAAATCTTAATAAATATATGAGGCCATAAAGTATGATTATGACTGCTCGAATAAGAATACAAGATTGTTATATATGTCTTTGATATGATTATAAAACTTAATAAGAATATAAGGTCGTAGAGTATAATTATGATTGATTGGATAAAAATATATGACTGTCGAGTATATTTATAATATGATTATGACTATCCAGGTAAAAATATGAAATTTTCGAGTATGTTTTTGATTTTTTTGCTTGATCAAAAATTTCTCACCAAGCATGATATGTTCTTATCGATATTGATTTGATATGAATTTGTTAAATGTATTGTGAAAAAAATTTATTATGTGATTGATGCATAATTTATGTATGAGTTTAAATCATTGTATAATTATTTATGAAAAAAATATTTTCTTATAAATTAAATCCACTCACTAAATCATAAATTCATTATTTTTCTATTTTTTTGTAATTCATATAGAATTTGTGCACTGTAACACTTGAAGTTGGAACCAATAAATACATATTGCATAAATAATCTTATAAGTATATCATATTTATATGTACATATATGTGTATGCAAATAATGTATATATGTTGTAATGAAGCATGAAATTTTAATGTATAGCAATAATATAGGCTTAAGGCTAATTATATTGTTTATTCATGAAATTTTATTATGTAAGAATTATTGAAAGAGTATATCAATATAAGAATGTGTAGTACTTAGCAGAATTCATCTTGGACTCTATGAAAGGGTAGTCGCAAGTACTATCAAAAAATGGGTAGATTTCGTGAGCCAAACAATAATTATCTAAATATTATCATCACTATGCTGAGCATGTGGAAGCCCAATAATAAATTCCATCGTAATGTATACTCACTTTCATTCAAAAATAGAAAAAAGCTAAGATAATCTTACAGATCTCTAACGATCAACCTTAACTATTAATAAGTTAAATGATGGGATACAAATTCTACAACCTCTTTCTTTATGCCTTATCATTAGTAATACTGTTTTAATGTATGATACATTTTAATACTCTTAAAATGTATTGCATATGTTAAACTATATGCTTCTTTTAAACTTTGTTTCTTTAATTTTGGATTATTTGGCAAAGAAATTCTATCACCTATAACTGTTGTTTCTTTACTTTTAATGAAAAGTCAATTCATAAACCATTCTTCGTTTTTTCTTTTAACTTAACTATATTTTGATCCTCATTTAAACCTTTTCGAATTTGATCAATCAATACAAGTCTAACTTCAAAATAAGCTAATAATGTCTTATCTTCACTTACAATTAAATGAACTTCAAGTGATCTTAAATCAGTTAACAATGGGGATAGGTCACTTTCATATAAGCAATAGGACTTGAAGATTTTCTACTAAGTGCATATGCTACAATCATATGTTACATTTACTTTACCTGGATGATATCAATGCTACAATCATAGTCTTTAATTAGTTCAATCTATCTTCGATGTCTGAGATTCAATTCCTTTTATGTAAATAAATATTTTAGGTTTTTATGATCTATATAAATCTAAAAAATAATCTTATATAAATAATGTCTCCAAATCTTTAATATAAACACTATTACTGCAAGTTTTAAATCATGGGTCAAATAGCTCAATTTATGTTCTTAGGTTATCGAAATGCATAAGCAATTAACTTTTCATGCTACATCAATACACAACTCAACCCTTGTTTAGATGTATCACTATAAACTATAAATCCCTCAGTATTAGTTGAAATTATAAGAATAAAGGCAAAAGTTAATCTTTTTTTAAATTCTAAAAAATTTTGTTCACAATTCTCAATCCACATAAATTTCACATTCTTCCTAAGTAGTATCAATGGTCCATATATTCTAGAGAAACCTTCAACAAATCTTGGATAATATCCAACTAAAATCTCAGGAAACTCTTAACTTTTATTATATTATTAGGTCACTCCAATTTAACTATAACCTTTACTTTTTGAGGATCCATATAAATGCTATAAGTTGAAATCATATGATTGAGAAATACAACCCTATATAGCCAAAACTAACATTTACTAAATTTTACATAAAGTTATTTACGTTTTAATGTCTATAAAATAATTTTTGAATACTCTACATGTTATTTTTAAATTTGTGAATATATTATAATATCATCAATAAACAAAATAATAAATAAGTCTAAATAAGTAAAAAAAAAAAAGGCCCAATTTGTAAGATGCACAATTTTGGTAGGGCATTAATCAATCCAAATGGTATTACTAGAAATTCACAATGTCAATAATGAGTCTGAAAGCAATTTTAGGTGCATTAACATTTTTAATTTTCAATTAATAATAGCATGTACAGAAATTTATCTTGGAGAAAACTTTAGCATCCTATAATTGATCAAATAAGTCATCAATGCAAAGGGGTAGATACCTGTTATGAATTGTGATTTTATTCAACTGTTAGTAATCTATATATAATCTCGAGAATCTATCTTTCTTTTTTACAAATAGCACAGTGCTCCCTAAAGAAATACATTAGGTTTGATACCTTTATCTACTAATTCTTGTAGTTGAATCTTGTTAACTCTTCAATCCTTTCAACTTTGATTAAGACATTATATAAGGTGTCATAAAAATAAGAGTTGTATCCAAAATCAAATTAATTTTAAGTTTAACCTCTTTATATGGCGGTAGACCAATAAAGTTTTCAAGAAATACTTTTGAAAATTCATTTACTATAAGAAAATCTTCTAACTTTACTCAAACAACTTTTGTATTAATAACATATACCTAATATGCAGTTCTAACTTTACTTAAACAACTTTTGTATTAATAACATATACCTAATATGCAGGGCTTCCTTAACAATTTATTAGTAGCAATGACTAATATCACACAAGATAAAAAAACTTATCATTTTCCATAGAACATAATATCCAATTCATTTAATCTTTTAAATGTCACTTTTTTTTTTTTTGAAAATAATCAAGTGTAGCATGATAACTAGCAAGCCAATCTATTTTTAATATAGCATCAAAATTATAAATATTTAAAGGAATTAAATCTATCTTCATATCATAGCCACCCACATCAATAACGAATTCTTAAAACACACAATAGGGTAATAATGAGTCTCCAAGTGGTGTGGTTACTTATAAATCATAGCCTAATAGTCTAACTCTTTATCATAATTTATGGTAAAAATGTGAGATACAAAAGAATGCACAAATCCTAGATATATAAAAATAAGCATCATGCTAAAAAATAGTCAATATACTTATAACCATATCTAGTGTGGCTTATGCCCTTTGCGCTGTCAAGGCAAAGATATGTGTGTGCACACAAGTACAACTCGATTGACCTCTCTATTTATCATTAAAACCCTTTATAATATTAGGTTATGTACCTTTATCTTGTCTTGCACCACTAACACTAGGTGTTAAGATAAAATGCTCTCTCTTAATATGCCTAGATTGTTCACAATGGTGATAATAAACAGTACCTACAAGACATTACCTCTTATAATATGTTTTACATATCATACATGAAATATATCTGTCCTTTAACTAAATCTTTAATCATATCTTTCTATGACTCTAGATGTAAACTAGGTTATTTTTTACTAGTAAAATCTATCGATTTACCTTCTTTTTTAAACGCTTTACTACTATTAGAGCCACAAACTAACCAACTTTATAGTTTAATTCTAAATGTTATTGCTAAGCATCTCTCTACCCTCATAGTAGTTAAAACTATATTGCTAAAATATGTATACCTAGATCCAGTCATAAATGCTCTTATATTATCATACAAGTCCTCTTCAAATCTCTAATACCAAGTTGATAAGATCTACCCCAACCCCTTTCGAGAGTCTAGGGTGAATCGTGCTAAGTATTGTATATTTTAATTTTCATACACTCTTTTTATACTTATTACTACATAATAAAATTTTATGATTAAATAATATAAACAACCTCAAACCTTCATCATTATTTAACATTGAAGTTTCATATCTTAACATGACTTATATACATTATTTGCATAACACATATCGATTTATTTTATATATACATATAAATATGATATGTTTATAAAAATAAATACAGCATATGTTTAGTAGTCCCAACTTTAAGTATTAACTATACATTACATGAATCCTGTACGACTTGAAAAAAAATAGAAAAAGTATGAAAATAATGAGCTTATTCCATGAATGGATTTAATTCATAAAAAAATACTTTTTACATAAATAATTATGCAATTACTTAAATTCATGCATAAATTATACATCAATCACATAATAAAAAATTTGTACTACAATGTTATTTTACTTATTTTATTATTTTTACTAATAAATTTAAATATAATAGTATTATTATTGAAGGGTATTATTTGTTAATTATAAAAAAATTATATTTATGTGTAATTTCATAAAAATAGAGAAGAGATATTGCGAGTTTAAGATGTTGGGTGGTTTAAATGTGATAATCAAATTTGTATCAACCATATTAACTTTACTATATTTCTTTGTTGGCGTGAGCCGGTAATTATTGATATAATTAAAATATTAAAAAATTAATTTGGATGTATTAGAGTTTAGTTTTTATTTTTATAATATATGAATGTAAATAAGGATTAATAAGGTAGATTGCAAGGTTTAGTTTTTCTTTAATGAGTTACAATCCTCTTTTAATATGAGTTTATTTAATTTTTTAAAAAATAATTGTCACTTTTAAAATAAAATTTTCAAGAAAAATATAGCTGTATCTTTTGTACTTCTTATAAAAATTAAATAAATATATATTATAATAAAATTTTAATTTCACGAAAGATACATCTAACTAGTAAATTATTTATTGTAAAGTTTGAGTTTGAATGGAAATAAATGCTTCCAAAATAATGTCGTAGTCCAAAACGAATTATTAATTGAATGAATATGCCTAAAGAATAATTCCCACACGTTCAACGGGGTACAACGTATACTATTTTTTTCTTTTTTCTTTTTTTTTTAATTTTAAAAAAATACGATTGCATCTTACAAAAGTTTTTTAGAGAAATTATAATAAAATCAATCAATTAAATCACATTAGGTGGGTTAAATTTCGTTTATGATTGCTAAATTTTAAATTAAATGTATTCTATTTATTTATTAGTTGTGTGATAAAATTTCAGTATAAAAATTGCTAATCTATCATGTTGTTGTTTTATTTTTAAAGAAGGATGGAATTTGAAATCAGAGGTTGTTAAATACATTTTGATGGACAATAATTAAAATAATTGATAAAATAAACCAAATCCGTTGTTAAGTTGAGTCGAGCCTTAAATTTGTTGTGAAACCATTGATTTATGGGGGGGTGGGGTGTAATTACGGATGAATTGAAACCTGAGGATATATATGCCAATGTATTCTCGCCTGGTTTACCAAACCCCGCACGGCCCTGCCCCTTCTGGTACTTATAAAACAACATTAAAATAATTAAATAATAAATTAAGTTAAAAGGACAGAAAGGTACCCCCTCCAAGGAACAAAGGCAGCCAGCACTCGGTAGCTGGCTAAATGTTTTAGGTTTTTAGGGCGAGGGAGAGGATTTAAGCGAGGCCACGTTTTTTCATACGTCTCTCTTTCAATACTCTTTTCCCCTTCCTTCCCTCAAATCTCTTCTTTTCTCTTCTAGGGTTTTAGTCCACTTCCGCCTCCTAAACGCCGTCGTTTCTCCAACAATGAGCTCCGACAAGGATAACTTCAGTATGGCCGATCTCAGCGCCTGTAATCTCATATCTCCAAAACCCGAATTTCGTTTTTTCTTTCTCTCTCTCTCTCTCTCTCTTGAGGGTTTTAGTTTATTCGATTACTTACTATCTTACTCGTTTTTCTGTTTCGTGTGTAGCTCTTAACGAAGAGAATCGAGCTGGCCTCGAGAGTGCTATAAAGGTAAAGGGATCGGTTTACACTACTTTACCGTCCGACCGTTTCCGGGAGAAAGCGCAAGTTTTCTCAGGAGCTGAATAGATCGCATATAAATGTTTGTTTTTTGGTTTTTAATTATTGTATTATGTATCGCGATTTGATTGACTGATGGAGTTAGTGTTTATGCAGAATAAGCTTCAGAATCTGGCCGTGCAGCACTCTGATGCCCTTGAGAACTTGACTCCGGTTGTCAGGAAGCGTGTTGAGGTTCTCAGAGAGATCCAGGCACGTGCTTTGTTGTTAATTCTGCAGTTTAAGTGATTTGTTTTGCAAGTTCATTATGATATGATATGTTTGAGGATGCACTGTTAGGAAATTAGGTGATATATTTGTTATATGGTTTGATTATGGGTTTAAATATGCCATATTTGTTTGGTGATATTGCATTGTGGATAATGTGTATTCGAAGCTTTAAATGGGCTGCAACAAATAACCTTTGATTAAAACAATGATCAATGTTGAGATTTACTGAGCTTGTTGGTATATTTAGTAGTGTATTGGGAGATGATCAATAGTCTTGCCACGTCATTGACTGTAGTATGGTAACTTTTTTGTTGATTGTCATAATTGGGGGTTTATCTGGGACAAATGACATTCTTGCCTGATTCGGTGGGGCCATCTTTTAAACCATTTGTAGATTGAGGGTTAGGGTCTATTTCGTATTACTGAACTTGATCTCTTTGCTTCCTATTGCTTAGTATGATGAAGTTAAGAGAAAGCTTGATTAGCACCTAACCTGATATGTTGTAGAGGTTTATTTTAATGATCATATAGTCATTTGTGATGATTCCCAAGTACATGATTGATTTTACAGATCATATTATTATTTATGCCAGTATTTCTATGGGGATTTGATGTCAGTGTAAATATGAATGTTATGTATTTAATCAATTGTAAATTAGTGTTGAATATTTGCCAGATTTGA
Source organism: Swietenia macrophylla (assembly GCA_032401905.1). Classification (NCBI taxonomy): domain Eukaryota; kingdom Viridiplantae; phylum Streptophyta; class Magnoliopsida; order Sapindales; family Meliaceae; genus Swietenia; species Swietenia macrophylla. The sequence continues at coordinate 4,220,145 of CP135561.1, read as the reverse complement.
GGAAAGTTATTCCACTTTTTTGTGTTTCTTTTACCTTGTTGAGTCTTTGTGGTCTTTGTTGTTTGTCCGTTACCTGATTGATATGTTGCCTTGATAAGGGGATTTAACATTTTTTTTTTTATGATTTTCAGAGTCAGCATAATGAATTGGAGGCAAAATTCTTTGAGGAGAGAGCAGCACTGGAAGCCAAATATCAAAAATTGTATCAGCCTCTGTACACTAAGGTACCATACTCTCTCTATTAAAAAACTCTTTTTATTTGTGCACAACTGCTTTCATGTGAATGGAAAGGTGAATGGTGAATAACATGATTGGGAGCTAAGAACGTCTTAGCCCATGGAACAGTCAAACAATTCCTTTTGGAGATATTTTGGGGGAAAAAAAATGCAAACCACTGCTTTAGGTTTCTTCTTTATGACACATCAGGATAGTCTAGTGTGCTGTTGATGCTTGCTTGGTGTCTAGTAAAGAAAATGCCTTAACTGATTCCAGGCTAGGGCATGGCTGTGGCTTTGCATTTGCTGCAATTGTTTTTTTTTTTTTTTTGGTGGGTCTCTGACTCTGATTATCCTGGCAAAATTGGTTAATTTGATGTCAAATCATTTAGTTACTGTTGGTAATGTATATTTTGCAGAGATATGAGATTGTCAATGGTGTTGTTGAAGTAGAAGGAGCTCCAAATGAAGCTGCAATGGATCAGGAAGAGGATAAAGCTGCTGAAGGTATGCATATCAACATATGACCTTTCTTTATTGTGCAATTTTCTTGATGGATTTATATTTGATTGTGGTGCACTTAATGCAGTTAAAGGAGTGCCTGACTTCTGGCTCACTGCTATGAAGAATAATGATGTTTTAGCTGAGGAGGTATGTTATTTGATCACAAAATTTGTGTATTTTGGCATTTCTGCTATTGGGAACTTGTGGTTCTAAACTTTTTCCTTGTAATCAGATTACCGAGCGTGATGAAGGAGCTCTCAAGTTTCTTAAAGACATTAAGTGGTGTAGGATAGATGATCCTAAGGGATTCAAGCTTGAATTTTTCTTTGAGCCCAATCCTTACTTCAAGAACTCAATCTTGACAAAGACTTACCACATGATTGATGAAGATGAACCTATTCTTGAGAAAGCTATAGGGTAACTTCTGTTCTTTCCCTGGCATTATGTTGAACCTGTCTTCTTAGTTTTGTATACTGTAGTAAGATTATTAGGAGACTTGTCAACTATTGTTTCTACCTTACAGTTACTGAAATTTGTTTTGTACTGGTGTTTTGTAGCACTCAGATTGAATGGTTTCCTGGAAAATGCTTGACACAGAAGCTCCTTAAGAAAAAGCCCAAGAAAGGACCAAAGAATTCTAAGCCAATTACTAAAACTGAAGACTGTGAAAGTTTTTTCAACTTTTTTAATCCACCTCAGGTCCCTGAAGATGATGAAGACATTGATGAAGAGACGGTATGATTACGTCATGGAATTTCTAGAATGAATTGATTAATTGATTGTTTTCTATTATGTGTTTCACTCAATTTTCCATTTCTGGAACAGGCTGAGGAGCTTCAAAATCAAATGGAGCAAGATTATGACATTGGGTGTGTACTCTTGATAGCTTTATTTTACTATATAAATAATAAAATTTAGCCAGTAATATGCTTGATGATGCTCTTTATCAGTTCTATGCAGGTTGTGTCATACTGATGTTTGAGCTTTTGTATAACATACACTGTTATTGTAACTTTACAATAATGTAGAGTATGAAAGATTGAATTTTAATACTCTTAACAATTTTTTTGCCCAACTCTGAAAGTTGCTAGAATTCTTTCTAATCATTGGTTTTATACTGTAATTTCTTGTTGAGTGCTGAATTTATTGCACTGTGTAGGTCAACTATTAGAGACAAGATTATACCCCATGCCGTTTCCTGGTTTACTGGGGAAGCTATTCAGGAAGAGCTTGAGATAGATGATGATGAAGAAGAAGATGAGGACGAGGAAGATGATGATGAAGATATTGATGAGGATGAGGACGAGGATGAAGATGAAGATGATGACGACGAGGATGAAGTTGGAGGCAAGACCAAGAAGAAGGTATGTTATTGTAGTCTTTTGAGACAGTCCTAACCCCTTTCTATTTGTTAATTGCTTTGAGATATGAAATGAGGCGCCAATTGCTGACCTCTTTCTTCTTTTGGCTTGAAATCCAACTGCCGCAGCCATCTGCTAGGAATAAGGTAATACCTATTTTATTTCCCTTTTCTTGATTTTAATTTACCCTCTACCTCATGTTATGGTTCTATCTGTGTATAAAAGAAACTTGGAAGTGACTATCTGATCAATTGTGTACTTTTATTGCAGAAGGGTGGAAGATTACAAGCTGGTGCCGATGGTCAGCAAGGTGAGAGGCCTCCAGAATGCAAGCAGCAGTAGAATTGGGGTTGGATAAGTGGCGGAGCATGATGTTATGTTGTGTTAGTCCTGTTCCTGGAGGATATTTGAAGTGTTTGTTGATTTGAAAGGAGAGGAGAGGGAAGGGGGGTTTGCAGTTTTGGGTGGTTATTTATTTTTACAAATTTTTTTAATGTTGTATTATCGATGATGACCGACGGCTTTTAAGAATCCTTCTTTCCTTTTCTTTGGTTGGTTTGAGTCGACGGAATCTATTAATTATTTTAAGGGGGTGCGTGATTGGTTAAATGTATGTTGCGGATTTTCTTATGTGAATGTTAGCTAGCACCTTTTTAATTTATAATGTACTTTTTTTTCCCCACTTTGTGGGGAGTGGTGGTTGTGTTGATCGATTGGTTTCCTTGAACTCTCAAGCATTATGCATTTTCAATTGCTGCAAATGGGGAGGGTTGTAAATTAAACCGTAATTGATTGTTGGATAGGGAATTTGTCATATAGACAGGCCGTGACGTCCTCTCTTGTAAGCGGAGGAGGTGGTTCTAACAAATGCCGAGCTTCGAATTTGTGTTATTTCTTTTCTCAAAAAGGCAACATATGTTCTCGAGAGTTTCGTTTGAATTCTCATTCCACTCTTTAATACGGGAGGATTTGCAGCTTGCAAAACAATTCCAGTAGAGAGATTTCAATCTTGTCAAATGAAGGGTCTTTAATGTGTTTTTTGAACCGAATTTTTGGAGACCTGTTTTCTGTCCTTTGGACAGGGAAATGTCTTCTAAAAGATTATAAAATTTATTGTTATATTAAGGAGTACACAAAATGGTTAAAAGGTATGATTTTGGTTTTCCACGATTTTGTTATATTTATGTATTAATTAAAAAAAGAGTAGAACATTTATAAGTGTCCTTTTTTTTTTTTTTTGTTAATAAAACACTTCTAAATACATTTTATTTGGAAATGTGTTTATGAGTAGTATTGTGTCATTTCTTAGTTAGTATAAAGGTTTTTTGGGTCAAGGTATAAAATTTTTATTTATTTTTTGAGTTAAAAATTTGAAATCTTTAGTTTCAAAAGTAAAGTGGCGAGAAATTAGGGATTGGTGTTTCACTGGTTTGAGCAGTGCCAAAACTCGGAAAATATCAATTTTTGATATTATCAAAGTTAATGGGTGGTTTGATTTATTGATGGACGAGAGAACATAGCACACATACATAAAACAAAAGTCACAATTTTATGATAGTCGTTTAACTATTTCCCTCGCGCCCCTGGCAGCATCGATTCTGAGATTTGATTTGCTTTTGTAACTAGCAGGGATGGACAGGGATGCGGGATGGTGGACCCGCCAAAAAAAAAAAAAAAAAATCTTATGCTCAAACTTTTATTGGACGATAAAGTTGCATTAGTCGTGGAAAAACATAGCTTAGCTGCATTAAGTAAGAGTCATAATTTGTAGCAGTAGCGGTGCATGTAACGTATTTTAGATTAACACATTTATCGTACGTTTAATAACAAATCGCATATATTAATCCAACATAATTATAAATATATATGTTATAATTATATTATTTACTTAATATATTTTAATAAATTTTTAAATATTTATTTTAATACCTATTCAAACAATAATTAATTTTGTGATAAATATATAATAATTTTCTTAAAATATGAATTATTTTTTCAAAAACTTTAAATATAAAATAAATATTTTAATTCATAAATAAATTAATACAATGTAATTGCTTAAATATTTAATTATGTAATAAATAAGTATAGAAGTTCAAAATTCTAAACTCAATTCTTAATCATGTGTCAACCATTTAATAATTGTTTTCATTTAGATGAACTTGAACTTACTTTGTATTATTTTTTATTTAGATTAAAGTAATTAAAATATATTTATTTGAGCAATTTCAACGATTTAATTTAAAAAATATCAAATAATTTTTTTAAAAATTACAATTAATTTTTTTTTTTTTTTTTAATTGTTTGAAATATATTTTTAAAAGATACCACAATTTTTTTTAAAAATTATTTATATATTAATTTTAAGAATACAAATTTATTTATATAAATTAATATTCTAAAATAATATCGTTGTTATATATTTCATACAATTTCTTTGTTTTTGTATTTTTTATTTTTATAAATTTTTATTTACTCCAACAAAGTGAAAATATAATGGTTACGATGTTTATAGAATATTGAAATATTAATTGGATCGAATAAGTTTATAAAAGAGGTTGTATTAAATATATATTTTATTGTGTAAAATATTATTTAAATAATATAACCAAAATGCCCATGACAATACAACATTTTTACCTAAATCCTAGGGCCCTTCGATTTGAAACGGCAGTGAGGTAATTTTGACCGGACGAAACAAGAGTCAAAGTTAAGTTCTGTTCCCCCCCTCTTCCACGCCCACAACGCACACACAAAACCCAATCTCCCCGCCCCCCGGCTCTCTATCTGACCGTGCAATGTGTCTAAGGTTGTGACGTTAGAACACTTACCCAGAGGAAACATAGTAGTAGTATAATGTAACACTGTATATCTCAGTTCAAAAAGGAGGGAAATCAAAATACGCAAAACCCTAGAAGGACAGGCCATTCGCTCTGCCCCCCAGGACTCATACTTGTAATATCAATGGACTAAAACCTTCTTCCTCTTTATTTTTCATTTCTTTTTCATCCTCTTCTTCTTCGATTCAAATAAGAGGTTTGGTTAGTTTTGGTTTCTGCTTCTGGGTTTCAGTCTTCACAGTGTTATATGGCGAGGCTTTTTCGAAACGCTTCTTTGCTTAGACGCTCTCTAATGATACCGCAGGTTACATTATGTTTGTTCTCAGTGAAAATTCTTTCTTATTTGTGTATGTATAAATTATCTCATTGATTGTGCTCTGTTTGCTTACTTGTAAGGTTGAGGAAAAGCAAAGAATTTGAAGTTTTGAATCATTCATTCTTAGTTGATTCTTAAAGCGAAAATCTTCACTCAACTGAGTTTTTTACAAGGGTTTGACTCAGTTGTGTACTATTTTTGCACTAGAACATTTTTTTTTTTTGGGTAATGGAAATTTTTTAGTTGTTTCTATTTCTTGATATTTTTCGTTGTTCTTTTTTCCCCTCTTCAACGAGTTTCGGATTGGTTAAGTTGTTTTTTCTTTTTTTTTTTATAAATTTACTCTGTGGATAAAGATATTTCTTTTTTGCTTACTATGCATATTTAGGTGCTTACATATTTATGAATTCATTTGTTAATTGTTTTTGTTTTGCAGGGCTTGAGGGGAGGGATATTGGAAACTCCTTCGCAGATATGCAACTTTGCTTCCAAAAGTGCGAAAATATTCTATTAATGCTTTTTGTAATTTTATTGTTTATATGATCAAGTCTTGGGTATGGTTAGAATTTAAAACTTGAGATAAAAATATGCTGCATGAATGGTTTACTACACTTTTGGATTGTGGTAGGAGACATAAATAAATGAATACGAACTAAGAATATACAAGTCGAGAATTAAATTTGCGAACTGACAACTATGCTGTGGCAAGTACTTATGGAAAAAGAAATTGTGTGACAGGTTGAAATGGTTAGGCCTGTCAAGTTTCACCAGTATGTTTTAACTTGAAATAAAAAAGTTAATTATGGTCGGCAAGGTTTTGAATTTGTGTTTTCAAATTTGGCTCACTTATAGTTTTCCCTTTAGTTGTTTAATGATATATATTTTTTTCTTTTTTCCAACTTGGATTCTTTCTCCTTGTGCTTCATGATTGGATTTTTTATGGCTTTGCTTTTTGCTTGAGCCAGCATTATGGTTTGATAAAAATTTTGTAGCTCTTTCTTTTGTTTGTATTAATCTTTAGCTGATAACAATCTAAAATTCTGTTTATTTGAAGGTAAAAGAAAATCCAAGTCGGATGGAAGTGATTCAAGTGAAGAGAATATGTCCAAGAAAGAGCTAGCCCTACAACACGCCTTGGATCAGATTACTAGTGCATTTGGGAAAGGGTCTATCATGTGGCTTGGTCGGTCAGTCTCTGCTAGACAGGTTCCAGTGGTGTCTACAGGTTCTTTTGCATTGGACATAGCGCTAGGCACTGGTGGGCTTCCAAAGGTACATTGCAAAAGAATTTTGCTCCATGTAATAGCTACAAATTTTAATGCAAATGTGTAGGTGCCAAAAATTCTTAAATTTGAGATCATGTTCTGTTAATGATAAATTTGACTGTTGATGCAAGAGAAAAGTTCAGGGATTGGTCGCTAATTTGGCTTCTTACAAAGATTGCTGCCTCAATGTGGATTTGCAAACTATAAGCTTGTGTTTTTCATTACTTAAGTTGAAATAAGTTAAGTGGAAAAATAGGAAAAATATCTATCTTATAGTATTGGGTGAAACGTAGTTTTATTTTTCCATTTTGTCAAATTCTAGAATTACGTTTCAAATGAAATTGAGAGTTCAGTGAAAAGAGAGACCAATCTTTTGTTTCACCTTGCATTCTTGTCGTCGAATTAAGAACCCATGTGTTGCTTTGCAAGTATTGGCTCCTTACGACATACTCTTTCTTGACATTCATGTATTACAGGGACGTGTTGTGGAGATATATGGTCCAGAGGCTTCAGGGAAAACAACTCTTGGACTGCATGTAATTGCTGAAGCGCAAAGACAAGGAGGTTGCTTAGATTCTTAAACGCTTCATTGATTACATTACCTCCTCTTAAATGTATTTTGAGAATAGCTATTTGCTGATTCTCTAGTCTTGTTGATAAGAATGTGTGATCCATTGGATTTTCATAATCTGCAGGAGGATGTCTTTTCCTAGAGGCAATTATAATATATGACTGATTTACCGACTTAAAGAGCATCTCAAATTCTAGGGAGGAGTAATTTTGTGTTAAACATTCAAATTTGTAGTTAATGTTTCCTTAAATATAACAAGGGCAAGCACTGTGCAGGTTTATGTGTGGTCATTATCCAGTATCCTGGGAAGAATGTTGAATTAAAAGAAATATTCTGTTTTGACATATTTTTGGCTATAGCTTCTTCCAGGATACTGAGACACTAGTCTCTTGTGGTCAATGCAGGTTATTGCGTTTTTATCGATGCTGAGCATGCTCTTGATTCATCGCTAGCTGAGGCTATTGGAGTGAACACAGAGAATTTACTTCTTGCACAACCTGATTGTGGTGAACAAGCTTTGAGTCTTGTGGATACCCTGATCAGGAGTGGTTCTGTTGATGTAATTGTTGTTGATAGTGTAAGCAAGGTTTTTACTGGTGCATACTTTTTTCCACTTGGTGAAGCATCTGGGTCAATTAATTTAATTTCTGTAGTGGCTGGAAGATATTTTATAACATTATTTTTTTTTTCCTAAAGATTGTCCATTTTCATGTTAGCTGCTTATTAGGTTATGCTTAATTATCTCTGGTGGATATTTTAAAAGCAATGATTGCTTATTTTGCTGCATGATTACATACATGGAATTTCGACCCTGAATGAGTTAAAAGATCTTTAGAGTAGATGGTCAATATCATCAGATTTTAGTTATTTATTGTGAAGCAATTCCTTATTTACTTTTTGGTGTTTTCTGGTTTTGATTTTTTTTTTTTTTTTACTTTAATGGCAGGTAGCTGCTTTAGTGCCTAAAAGTGAACTTGATGGTGAGATGGGTGATGCTCATATGGCAGTGCAAGCTAGACTGATGAGCCAGGCACTTCGTAAATTAAGCCACTCTTTATCATTATCTCAGACCATTTTGATTTTCATAAATCAGGTGTTGAATTTGAATCAAGATGAAAATTATTGTTTAGTTTGGAAGTTATCTGCAAATTTCCATCTCTTTGTGAACTGCATGTTTGTTGCCTAAACTTTTAATAGTCTAATTTCCTACTAGATAATGCTGAAGTTCTCGGTGAAATATTGCTATGATTACCATGTCTGGTATATAAGATACCATGCAATAAAAAAATTCGTCCCTTCTTTTCCTTCTTTCTTTAAACAGAGTTATAATATAGTGAGGTTATCATATGATTGGTGACATTTTTTTTCCTCCTGTAACTTTGTTTAAAGTGAAGTTTGTTTCTCTAAATAAAGCAGTTGACTGATCACACATATTGATCATATTGATATGCAGGTGAGGTCAAAGCTCAGTACTTTTGGAGGTTTTGGTGGGCCCACTGAAGTTACGTGTGGTGGTAATGCCTTAAAGTTCTATGCTTCTGTTCGCTTAAATATTAGGAGGATAGGACTTGTCAAGAAGGGTGAAGAGGTATTAACCTTCTGTCTCGCATTCCACCCATTAGTTTGCATGTTGAATCTGAAACCAAGAGATTTCTGTGGTATTTTTCATGTGTATTTAGTGGCGTAGTCTAACAATTATAAATGTCACTAGACTACATTTCATGCGCTCCACCCATAACATCCGCTTTGCTTGTAGTGACTCACCTGCTTACCTTGCCCTGAAAGATAAAATATAAACATGGTAATGTTAGTCTGATTTCTGATCAAAATTGCTATCAGAAATTCATTTCATATGAGCCAGGAGTGGGAATATACTGTTCTTAAGCAATTACATGCAAATATGTTCACATCCACCCAAGAGGGTTTAGATGTGATCCTGCAAGGCAATTTAAGTATCATATGGAAGGGCATTGCTAATCTGGGCAACACTATATGAGGTTAACTGTAAGTGATTTCTGTGGGCTTTTGTCTTTTCTTGGCTTGAGACCATACTGCTTTGCACCCTTGCTTGCTGAGTTAGGTGTAAAAGAGGGCTCTTATTTAGACTACTGGCCATGTCTAAGAGATCCTATGCCAGGCAATTAGCGAATTAACTGGTCCTGTATCTTCTCATCAGATAAATTTTTAATTACGTAGACATTTCAGCTGGGATGAATTTTCAAGTACCTCAGTTATTTACTATTGCATTGACAGTAAGGTGATAAGGCCCATTTACGATATTTATTTATGGTGCATATATCTTGGGTTGAAAAATTGTCTTGATATTTTTGTGTTTTTGCAGACTGTTGGAAGTCAAGTTCAAGTGAAGATTGTTAAAAACAAACTTGCCCCTCCATTTAAAACTGCCCAGTTTGACCTTGAGTTTGGGAAGGGAATTTGCAGAGAAGCAGAGATTTTGGACTTAGCATTGAAACACAAATTTGTAACTAAGGCTGGTTCAATGTATAGTTTCAATGATCAGAGTTTCCGCGGTAAGGATGCCTTTAAACAGTTTCTATGTGAGAATAACACCGTGAGAGAAGAACTAATGACAAAGCTGAAGAAGAAGCTTCTTGATGTCCCCAGGGAGCCAGAGTCTGCAAGTACTGACGAAGACTCTAGTGAAGAAATGGTTTCACCTGATAGTACTGATGAAGAGGGAGTTGCTGCAGTTGAAGCTTAGGTGTTGTGTTGGTTGGTTGGTTGGTTGCTGGGCTTCATTCTTCCATGGAATCTGTAGGTAACTCCTCATTAATTGATTGATTGGTGGACAACAAATATGAATAGATAGAATCATCAGCAAGGCCTTCTGTTCATTACCTGTATGCTATCCTCCTGCTTGTAAGTTTCCAAATGACACTAAGTTTGATGTATTAGTATAAAATATTTTACGGGCGAAGGCTGAGGGGATCAATTTGGAGGGAAATGCGGGGTAGATTGTCCAAATTTTCAGAGTGATTTAGTTGTTGCCGATAATTGTGTAACTACCCTTTATTATTTTACTGATTTTTAAGAGTCGGTGCAGTTCTCTATTAGATTTTTGTTTGGTTCAAAAAAAGAAAAAAAAAAAGAAGAAAAAGGGTTACTGAAGCTAGTCGTATATGGTAAGGAAGTCTTCAAAAAGTTCTTATTTCCCATTTTTTTGTGTAAAATTTTCGGAGTAATTGAATTCTCTACCTGACTTCTGAGGTGAAATTTCTTGGTTTTAATTGCTGGATTAACACTAGTATTTTGTTATTTAATAGGCATAAGGGGATGGGAGGATCACTCTCTGCGCATGCAACATAATAAAAATTGTAACAGAGTAATTTAAAGAATGCAATTTAATTGCACATTTGGGGCTTCCGAACATCTTAGCAGTAACACTGGAAATCAGTTTTGTACAGATTGAAATGGAGAAATATCTAGGCCTGTTTAGTACGTTGCATGCATAGAAGAGAGTTGAGGTGCTCTCTTGTCGCTGCAAGTAAACCATGTTGGTAATTGAGCACCTGCTCTTTGCAAATTCGGATATTCAAAGTAAAGTTGCCATTGAACATCTGCATTCGCTGTGCCAATAAAGAATTCAACGTATACTCGTCAAATGCTTTTAATAAAATTAGTTCCTAAATAAACCTAATGTTTCCTGAAGATTCTCAACTACTTTAGTTTTGACCCTTCAATGGAAGACCAATATATTTACTAAAAATTTACCCATGTGTTCAAATGAACACTTGTATCATTATTTGATGATGTAATGGGATGAATATTCACCGATTTGGAGCCTTCCTGCCTGTACGGATATTATGTATTTTATTAATTAACTGGGAAAATGCTCGACCCTTCGAACCCTTTAGAAAAGTAAGAAAGAAGAAAATTAAAAAAAAAAAAGTTACAAGAAGAAAATTTAGTAAGTTTCTAGAAGTGGGTCCTCTAGATTTAATTCCCAAAGCCATCATGTGAATTGTGATTCAGGAATTCAAATATTAAGGGGAATATGAGGAGAAAGTAGATAAATAATTTCTTCACTTGAGCTTTTGGTGCATTGTTTTGGGACTCTTGTGTTCATTCTAGGAGTCAAGACCATGCTAGCTTCGGTTTTGTGTGCGTTTGGATTTTTCTCTCTTTTCTACGAACTTTTTTCCATATTGTTTTATTTTATTATGAAAAGAACATTAAATTATGCTTGTTAGAAATTGTAAAAAGAACACTCTACAATTTCAAATGAAGCTGAAGACTCTTGGGGAAGAAATTGTTTCAAAAGGTAGTACCGATGAAGAGAGATTTGCTAGCTGCAGTTGAAGCTTAGGTGCGAGTATTGGCTTAAAGTAACCATGTCGGTAATTGGGGTTAGGGGTGTAGATTTGTTTGTGTTATTCCTCTTTGAGAAAGATTTATTCTTACAAACTGAGATAATCAACCAAGTAAAATTGCCATTGATCGAACGTCTACATTCTATGAAAACTGCCCGTAAGGTCGTTCAGCCAGACAGCTGGGTGGTGGCAATGAAGAATTTCATCATTGACTTGTCAAATAAATTTAACACAAAACACTGATGTTTTTTCTGAATATATTTCAACTAGTTTGATTCGAAGCATGAGTTTGACCCTGAAAAATCTTTCAATTGAAGGTTAATGATAAATATTTATACCCGTGTGTTCAAATGAATACTTTTATTATTTCATGATAGCTTCCGTTTTCTCCTCGTTATTTTCCGAAAAGTCTTTTATTTGACAATGCATGTAATGGAATGAATAATCTGTAGTTTGGAGGCATGCCCTTGCATCCTGTCTCCCAGCATGCATTACTAAATAATTTATTAAACTGGTAAAATGCTCTTTCCATCCGTCATCCCTGGAAGCATTAAGTTCAATGAATACAACCTTATTTCATAACCATTTCTGTTGAAAAGTAAGAAGAAAATTTAGTAAGAAGAAAATTTAGTAAGTTTCTAGAAGTGGGTCCTCATTCGAACATTGATTCCTGAACTGAAGCCATGTGAACCTGGAAAGTTGAAAGAGGTCTCAACTCCTAAGCCAATAATAATGATCAATAATAACGCAAAAAATACAAGAGGTTAGACTACATTTCAAATTATAATTAGCCTTCAAAAGGCTAGGCCCAGGCTACACTACAGATCCTTCAGGATTGGTTCTTTGTTTTGGGACTTTCCTTTCTTCAACACCAGCTCCAGTGAGAATTTGAATTTTTCTGTCTCTTTTCTTTTCAAAAAAACTTTTTCCGCTATTTGCCTTTATTTTATTATAAAAAAGAACATTAAATTGTGCCATGTTAGAAACCGACCGGAACAGAAAAATAGAAGTGAACCGCGTACAAATTCTAGTCTACCGCTTATAATATTACAATAATAATATTAGATTTTTTTTAATTGTATTAAATAATAATTTGATTTTTATTTATTAGATAGTGGGATAGAATAATTAATTACTTCACAAATTGTAAAATATATCATTCAATTGACGAAAGTGATATGATATGATACAATTTAAAACAATCACTTGAAATGTTTAAAATTCAATATAAAAATAACATTAAATTTTAAAATGATAAATATATATATTAAAAATAATATTAGAATTTTGTAATAACATGATCCTATTAGAATGATACTTCGAGTGGTATAACAAGTTCGATCTTGGCACCTCAAGATTTAATTTTTGGCCATTAAAATTTTAAGTAATGAGTTCAAAATATTTTGTTCTAGTTAATAGAATAAAATACTTATAAAACACATTCTAAACTTATTTTTAATGATGTAAGATTTTACTATCTACTCTTTTGAAAGAGATCTAATATTTTTATTGGTACATTTTCAATTGAATAAACTAATT
>CP135561.1:4170443-4197203 GCA_032401905.1 Swietenia macrophylla | reverse complement strand
TGCTTGTAATAGTATAAAGGTTCAGAATCTTTGGGCCCAAACCCAATGGGCCCAAGACCAAGGGCCTAGTTTCACCCTTCCCATTCGAGGTTTTTATGCAAGGGATCCTGAGAGTTTAATTAATGACAAATTAAAATAATTAAGATATTTAAAACTAGCATTGATAGTTTTATTCCTGATTTTCTTCTCCATTTTCTTGGGCACGGTTGCTTTCGTATTAGTAGACTGCACTGAACTCTGCACGCACAGGTAAGAAAGAGTCACAGTACTGTACTATTAAAGGAGCGTCGCAGAGATAGCCTAACACTATCTTCAATAAATGTGTAGATAAAAATGGAAATTCAATTCTTCAACGATAATTTTCACAAGTTCTTTTAATTTCAAAAAGCACCCTCCAGCAAGCTTCCCTCTGCGCCGGGCACGCTTGCTTCGTTTCATAAACCTATGGCTATCCCATTCGTAGCTTCAGAAGATCCTTGAAGATGTCGTCTTTTTCTCAGTCTCACTCTCAATCTTCCCCGAACAACTCAGGTCCATCGTCGTCGTCATCTTCTTCTTCTTCTTCTTCTTCTTCTTATTATTTAAGTGTTTTAGTTTGTAATGTAGAATGCAGAGATTGTTATTAGTTCCATGGCGCTGATGTTGTTTGAATTAAAATGAAATCATGTATGATTGCGAAAAAGTTGGAATCTTGTGCGGATTAAGTCCTCAAGTGTTTGATGATAGCCTGTTTGGGAATGGGTACTACTATTAGTCTATCTATCCAATTAGAAAGGGAACGCTTGTAGATTTTCTACATTGTGTTGTATATAAGTAGAAAAATGTTTACAGGATATTTGCTTGAACCTACTTTTTTTTTTCCTCATCCTAAATAAGCAAAGCACCAGGATGTCGCATCTACCCGGCCATAAGTCGAGGTTATTTGTAATTTGGTGCATTTTTTTTCTTAATTCTACAGTTTGTATTTTATTTGGGTTTATAATTATTTTTTTACATTTTGATTATGCTGTAATAGTCTTGTCTTTTGATGGTCAGTGAGTAACTGTGTTTATGTTTCAGCGCTTAAGCAGCATAAACCTGTAATCTCAAACAAATACGGGGAAATACTTGTGGGCGTATTACATGATGCTGTATCTAATGATATTGTGGTCCTGTGCCATGGTTTCCGAGCAACCAAGGTTGGTGATTTTGAAATTTTAAGGGTACTTCTTGTAGCTTTTTAGTTTTCCGTGTTCCGGTTTAATCAAGTACTAAATCCTCTTATAATCATTATTTAATGTGGGGCTCAATTTCGGTAAATGGTTTGTAACTTTTATTCTCTAAAACTAAATTCTAATTACTCCATTGCAAGAAAATAATTGATTAAATGTATGAAAATCCTGCTGTTGCTATTAATATGTTGATGTTCATCATATTACTGAACTGCTCATCCACTCATAACATGACAAAAATACTCAATTAGTTTATTTGTGATTAAAGTTTTACAGTTTATCTTTTCCACATCCAGGAAGACATGAGTATGGTGAATCTTGCTGTTGCATTATAAAATGAAGGAATTAGTGCCTTTTGTTTTGACTTTGCTGGAAACAGGTAAGTCATTTTCCACAGGAGAGACGCGATTTTTGAAATTACAAACTTATTCATTCCATGTGCCACATTGTACTGTTGGTTTTTTGGACATAGCCCATTGTATTATGTGGAATTGCACTCTGGTAATGGATCATATGGAGATGCTGTAAGAGTAAATGCTTTTGTTTATCAATTTATATGAGAGCACATGGGAGCAGAATTTATTCCTTATTGATTCATACTTTCTTGGATGATCTCTTCAATCAGGAAGTAGCAGTTGGGAAGTTGCTTTTGCTTTATAGTTTTGAGAATCATTTAAAATTTCATCTTTGCCATCCAATGTTTATGACATGCAGCTGTGTTTTGTTCAAGTTCCTCATGTCAGTCCTGGGAATTCTTCATCTGATCTCTATGCATTATGTGGATTTCTTTCTAATGGCATGGTTTCCAGAGAAAGTGAAGGTTCATTTGCGTATGGTAACTATTGGAGAGAGGCTGATGATTTACATACTGTAGTCCAATACTTCTGTGGAGTAACTTATGCAGTAGTGCAAGTCTTGGGCATAGTAAGGGTGTGTTGAATTATTCTAAGCATTGTTTCTTCGAAAATTTACAAGATTACTTGAAATAGAGAAGAGTTGTTTAAACTGTAAAAGTTATGTTAGTTTTCCTGATGAGAGTCAATCTAACAGAAATGGTATCTGATATCTGCAATGACATTCCAGACTATAGACTACTTCAAAAAAAACACTATGTTGTCTCTTGCAAATTTTTTGTTCATAAAATTCCCGCAGTTAGCGCTAGATCCCATTATTGAACTTGTAACTTCCATCACATTACCGGACTTGGTTTTCTTGAGTTCCAGGGAGAGTTATTGATATGCTTGAGCATCTGCTATGAGGGGAAGACATTAAAAGAACAAGTATTGCACCATGTATATGTAGTCCACATGGAGAAATGTTGTCATGTTTATTGCTTTTGCATATTGTAACAAGCATAAGTAGCTCAACTTTCTCATCATCTGCAGCCTTGTTCTACGTGCTTGTTATTTGTTTGGACAGTGAAGGTGATTTCTGTTGTCCTCAACCTGCAATGAGTTTATTATATTTACTGCACTGGAAATAAGTGAAGTGTGATTATCTTTGCTGCACTACATTGCAGTGTAGGTTAATATACTGCAATGGATTGTGGTGTAATTATCCTCTTGTTGTACACTGCACTGCATTGCAGTGTAAGGTTGATTATTTTGTTTGTTGGGATAGGAAAGGTTATGCCTAATGTCTTTGATTATCCACCAATATTTATTGGTGGGGTAAGCTACATTACCCACCAATATTTATCAGTGGAGTAAGCTACACATTCAGATTTTTCATAAAATTTCAAAATATTTTGTTGATCATGCCTGATAGTGTGGAAACTCAAAATCTTCAGAATAAGATTCATATGTAGATTGCATTTTCATTTGTTATATGTACACGCTAAGTCTAGGCTTGGTGGAAGGTAGATTTAGTAAAAGATTCAAATGTTGACATTGGAAAGTTTTTTTTTTATTTGCAAAAAACAATTAATGTAGCCTGCTATAACTGTTGGTGGTGTTGCTTCTGTTATTAGTCTTCTATTCTTCCATTTCTTTTGAGAATGCTTGGTTAGTTTGATAGGTGTATGTGGATGGTTAAATGATTCTGTATACATATCACTTCTAATTTAAGCCATTTTACCAATTCATGTGATTGTAGGACGTGGTATCGTGCTTTTCTATGCTTCTAAGTGTCATGATATCTGCACAGTCATCAATGTTTCTGGCCGTTATGATATGAAGGGAGGCACCAAAGAGCGCTTGGGGAAAGACTATATGGAAAGAATCAAGCAGGATGGTTTCATTGATATTAAGAACAAAACAGGTAAAATTTATTTTGTTTCCAACATATTTTTGGATTCTTCGGCTTGATTGTTTGTGTGGCTGATCGCCATTGGTTAAATTTGAAAATCTATACTATGAACTTATTTGGTACATGTTTTATTTCAATTTACCTTTTAATTAAAATTACCAACAAAATAGATGTGAAAGAAGCTGTTCTGATTTTTCCGGAATATCTATAGTAGAGGATAATGCCATTATTAATGAAGGAGCACTGATGCACTAAATCCCTGTCCACAATTCTACACGTAGTTTGATTTACATGGTTTCCCATGCGTTTACACTTGATTGACATTTGACTTTTGTAGGAAATGTTGAATATTGTGTCACTGAGGAAAGTCTGATGGATCGTCTAAATACAAACATGTGTGAAGCATGTCTTCAGAGTGATAAGGAACGCAGGTGAAAATAACAAATTTCAACCTACTGTTTTCCATTTACACAATATTGCTTGACCAAAGTTTATGATGTGTGTTAGGAGACATTAGAATAATCTTTATTGATCCAAGAACAAGTGTTACAAACTCTCCTTGTTAGTGGTTTGTCTTTGTGATGTGTGACTTTGTTAATGATATATGACTTTGAGCTAAATGCAACAAAACTGAGTTAGATATTGTAATAAAGAATGTGATGGAACCATTTTGAAATTTGTTAAAACAATCTCTTCCACTCTAAAAATGCCATGATTTAAGGTTTAAAAACCATTAATGATTTGGTTGTTTCCTGCTGAACTGTTATATCATGCTTTTGTAGAATTTTCTGTTAGACACTCTTTGAATACACTCACCTATCAGTATAAAGATGTTTGTATTTTATTAGTTTTCTTTCTCACATAATTTTTTCTCACATCTATATTTCCATGCAACTTTGCATGCTTCGTGATAATATATGCTGAACGAGCAATATCTGCACTACAGGGTCTTGACAGTCCACGGATCTGCTGACAAAATTATTCCTCTTCAAGATGCACATGAGTTTGATAAGATCATACCAAACCACAAATTGCATCTTGTGCAAGGAGCAAATCATGGATACACTAAACATCAAGCTCAACTAGCATCAGTTGTTCTGGACTTCGTAAAGGCATCCCTGAAATAGGATCAGAATACCCTTAAACGCTTCTGGTTCTGTTCATCTCCGTTATGTCTCAAACTTCTGATATGAAATTTACTTACTTTTTGTGACATGATTTTCAGCGCATTGAGCTTATTTATTGACCCTAACTAGCTAGCGTGATACAGGTGCCTAATGGAACCTATTGGAGAAGCATTGCCCGAGACTCAGATGTCCAGGCAAATATTACATGTTGAAGCCAAAGCAATCAGTGCATAGTATTGGCAGAAATCCATAACAGAAGCTTCAAACTTATATACAACCATATTCTTAGTGAATCTATATCACATTTTGCTAAATCTCTTGCCAACATAGGAGGCATTAAATAAAAAAATAGAACCATATTTTTGCCATGAATTGCTCATGTCAGTCAACAACTCATTTTAGTTTCTGCTTTTAATATCAGAGTAGTCAGAGGGAAACCCAGCTAATTTCTTTCCAAGAGCAAGTTGAAAACTTAGTGAAATACGTGCCCAATGAGCAGGACGAAAAAAATGATAGTGCAAGCTTTGATTAGTAATAGCTCCACCGAAAATCACATGCGCGCGCGCATATATATATATATATATATATATGAAAAAAGTGGGGGGGCCATGTGTTAAAGTGAGACGCTAGGCAAGCGGAGAGGGCCCAAAGCAATGTTGAGATAGTTTTGTCAATAAATGAATTTTTAATTTAAACTGAAAAATTTAAATAAACAATACTGGGATAAAAGTTAAAAAAATTGACAGCTAATTTATTTAATTTTAAATTGTAAAATTCAAGCAAAAGTTATAAAAAGGTGAAAAAAAAAGAATGAAAACTTTATTCACTTGTGCAAATAAAGGACATGGTAGATTGGGAGAATGAAAGCTGATTCTGAAAATTGAAGGATAATGTCAATTTTTGACCGAAATTGAATGACGTTTATAAACTTAATTCCTAATTAATTTAGTATTACTGTTATATACGATTAAGATAAATAATTTTATTTTTTTTACTATATATATATATATCATATATTCGTATATCATATATATGAGATTTTATTAAATTCTTATTTTGAAGTTAGAAATAATTTTATGCTACTTTACTTTCGCGTTGTTTTAATCAAAAGATGACTGATAAAATTTTTTTTAAAAAAAAACACACCCTTCATTTTTTATACCACAATAATTGTTTTGTAATATTATACATTAATAATATTTATTGAAAGTTAATAAAAATTAATATTATTAAAAATTTAGAATATATATTAATATATAATATAAGTAAATTAAAAAAATAAAAATAAAAAAATGAATAAATTATAATTTGATTTAAAAAAAAATAAAAGAGTTTGTGTGTGTTAAATGTATTGTTTTGTTGATTATAAGATGAGGCAATAAATATCTTTTTGTTAAATGTTTTATTTTGTTGATTACAACATGAGGCAATAAAAATTGGTCACACTTGGGCATCGACATCAATTCAGTATGCGTATTGATTCATAGATTGTTGAAGACAATGATGTTTATCACCGCCATTGATTCTTTAACAGTGAGGATGGTTGATTTTTCCTCTTTGAGTTTTTAGAAATTGCAATTTCAAACCGACAACCTCAATCAATGATGATCAAAACATTGTACAAAGTTTGATGGGGGCAAAAATAAGAATATTAATTTTTTTTTCCTTCTAGTTTAGAAAACGCAAATATCAGATTCTTGTAACACAAAAATACCAAATTCAATAATAGATCCGTTTGGCGGCAAATTTTAACGATTGTGTACTCAGCTGCTTGAAGACCGTTAAATCATTGACTGACGTCGGTTTGTTTGTTTTCGTAATTGTGAACAGTCATCAGTTGGGATTACTTTTTATTGATTACATTGTTCATTACTGTCACTGATTATCGTAATTATTGATAATCATCGTTGATTGCGGTTGTCGGTTTGAATTTTCGTTTTCTAAAACTCATAGAAAAAATCAATCATCGAGACAAGTCAACAACAACGACGCTGATAGATGACAGTCAACTACCGTCATCATTGTCTTCCACATCTATCAATCAATGCGGACCTGGTCCAACAACTTGACCAAATATGATTATAATATAATATATAATTATATTATATATTAATTATTTAATAAAACATATAATCACATTATATATATATATTACAATTCACAAATTAATATATAATTTTATTATATATTAATTTATTTATAAATTATCGTAATATTATTTTAAAAATATATTATATTTAAATAGTTTAATGCTTGAAATTTTTTTTAATATTTAGAAATAATTTAAAGTAAATTTTTTATTTATATAAGTGTAACTTAATAGGTTTATTATAAAATCAGTACTAGACATATATTAAAATTTTAAATTAAATTATTTAATTTATTTAATATTTAATAAATTATTTCAAAATTAATTAAATATATTCACATATCTAAGATTGATATTTAACAATATATTATAATAGCTTGAATTATAATAAATTAAAAGAGTGTTATTTTTTAAAGGATAATATTAAAATTATCGTCAAGTCATCAATGTGTGAATATGTCTAGAGACAAGCATATACAAGAAAATTAAGTATAATTTCTTTTATTATTTAAATTTGTTCAAAATTTGTATAATACTAGTTTCAATTCTTAGAAAATTTTTTCACATGAACTATACAACGACTGACTGTTACTTTTAGTTGCGAAAATATTTTATAACGATAATTTTTTTCTAATAATATAGATGCTTGTCTTATTTAGGTGATATTATAATTATAACATATTTTCTAGATGTTAGGCTAAAACTAACCCATAGGCTTTAGGAAAAAGCCTTGGACATGACATTTTCCTTCACCCAATCAAGCGACACCCTCTTTGCGTTTCCTTTAGTGGTCTTGAATCTTGTCTTTGAACTACCGTAAAGTTGTTTAGAGCTCTCAAGTTGCTTTGTTATCAAGTAATCCCTTCCCCTTGACAAAGTACTCATCCTCGATGAATAGTGGGTTCTCTAAACTATTAGGTCATTAAGCATGATCTCCGCTTCTTTGTTGAAAGTCGTCTTGACGCCCAAAGGTACCTGTTTTAGTTCGTTGGGCTTAACATCATCCACATCTCCATGATGAGACTTCAAATAGCTTACATGGAACACCAGATATAGTTTAAGTCTCGAGGGTAATTCCACCTTGTATGACATATTACCTACTCGTTTAGCAACAAAAAATGGACACTAGCACTTGTGAATTACTCTCTTCTATAGTACACGTGTGAACTTGTGTAGTGTAGGCAGAAATTTCACAAACACCATGAATATTAAACTCTATATATCATCTCTTTTTGTCAGTCTAATTTTTCATTCGCTTTTCCATTATGTCGAAGTACACTCATGCAATACTGGCTTGCTCATACAATATCTTTGCGGCCTTATATGCTATTGTGGAGCGCCTTTGTAGCTTGAAACAAGCACATGAGCCATGAAAGGTTTTTGCCTAGTATCTAATTCGAACAGGGCTGTGGTTGGTAGACCTGTTTTATTACAAATTATATGAACATCGCGCCACTTCAACTAGGCATGCCACTTCGAGTGTTTTTGCCCCTTGTTCCAACTCGATCTTGTGACTTACCTCTATTCGAGGCTATAATCTCTTTTGGAAGGCATTTGGCGTCAAGTCATTGCATTTCTCACGCACCTTTGTAATCTTTGTCTGTGCTGTAAACTCTATACCATCTTTCGCATCATCCGCATCATCCGCATCTCCTATTGTCGAGAGAAACATCTCTTCCCTCTGGCTAATTACTTTTTTCACTTGCACGGTCGAGAAAATAATAGTATTGATAGTGGGCTTAGCTATTGCGATCACTATACCTTTAAGATACACACCGAGTTATATTGCGATATTAGTGTGACATTGAATTATCGTATAAAATTCATGTCTAACACTAAATCATAGTCGTCAAGTGGTGCTACCAAAAAATTAACTTTGTTGTGCCATTCTCTCAAGTGTAGGTCAACACCTCGAACTACACCATTGAAGGGTTTGGCTTCCGTATTCATGATTTTAAGAAGATAGATCCTTTTTTCTATTCTAGGCCCCAAATACTTCGCCTCCGGATTCTTGATAAAGTTATGTAAGGCTACGATATCCAATAGCGCGCAAGTTTTCTTTCTATTGATGCATGCCTTTACGTGCATGAGGGCCTTGCTAGGTGGAGTGGTAGGCAAAGGCTTGACTTTGAATGCATTGAATAATTGCAAGCTTCCCATGCTCATTTGTTCCCTTGCTACCTTTTGTGCCTCGAACATGGCATTGAGTGCCTTAATCCACGGGCAATCTTTGGACCAATAGTCATTGTTGTATAGAAAATAATTTGATATCTGCTTGTTCTATCTTTTCTAGTCATATTGTTGCTTCTTGCCTTTTGAAGGATTGTCTTTCTTATCCTTATTTTATTGAGGATAAGAATCCTATGCTTCACTATTATTGGGCTTATTGTGCTTGGGCTTTTCCGCAACTTCTCAATCAAAGTCAACAAGCATCTCGACTATGGTTAGTATAACGTCGATGTCTTTCACATCCTGTTATACAGTCTCCAAAAAGACCCATGATTACAATCCCTTGTAAAAGTTGAAGAGCAAGTTCTTGTCGCTTATGCTCAAAACTTGAAGAGCGAGTTTCAAAAATTTCTTAATATTCTCTACAATGGATTTGTTTTACTTTAACTTTTTCATCCTCTTGCCGCATTATATGACTCATTTCTTTAATTAAAATTGACGTTTGAGCTCTTATTGTAGCGCATACTAAGTGTTGATGATGCACAAACCTTTTTGACTTTTCACATGCTTTTTATGTCACTAAAAAAGTGAACGGTCACAAAATAGAGAATTGCCATATTGACATTATTGAATTCATTCTACAAACCAATTGCTTCAAAAATAGTGCTTCACTTGCCAAAAGTAATCGTCCAGCTCTTGGTGTTACATTTTCCATCATATGCTTTAAGTTTTAGAGCTTTGATTCTTGGTGCATGAATAACCCTATGAGTGGCGCCGCCCCAGCTGGCTACCGCTCGCTTGCAAAGTACGATATCTCTTTTTACATCCTGTAAGTTAATGCGCAGTAAGTCCATCTGTTACTTTATGACATCCAACGTCCTTTAAACTTGGGCCTTAAATGCTTCCAACCCTTGATGCTACTGCTCCTCGATGGAATGGGTGGATCGGTAGATGAGCTATCGAGTTTGGTATTTAAATTTTTAGCAAATGCAAACGTGAGTTTTAGAGGTATTCATCCCAAACCCATATAGCTGCTATCCCTAACAATGACACATAGCACCACAAACTCCTCTTTGCCTTCTTGTACCTGATCAAAATTTTTAGCAAAACTTCCCGAAAATCTTTTACCTCATCTTGTATTTTTCTCTCCTCATTTCTTTTTCTTTTTTCTACCACAATAAACATCACCATGTTCTTTCTCTTCTTTTACAAAAATATTGGTAAATATATTTCTACATACTCTTCAACAATTGATCTCCTTCTTCTTCTGCTCTATCTCCATCTTCACTTTTTTTCAGTTGCTAAGTTTAAGCTTTATTTTTACTTGTTAGGAATTAATTTTTGAACAAAAGAATGCAAAAACTGAAAAATGAAGTGAAGAGAGGAGAAAAAAAATGGGGTTCTCGAGAGAGTGAACTTTTTAGTGTAATAAATTATGAGAATGATAATTCTTTGGTTTGTTTGCAGGAATTAAGCGAGAAAAAAATGTTAATGTTAACAGAACATCAAGAGGTTATGAGATATTCTGTGGAGTAATCGTACATTTGCTTAAACTCAAAAGAAAAAACAATAATTTCTTCCTTAATATTTTGAAAAGCCTAAAACACCTGAATTTTGTGGATATCCCAATAATCAAATCTATCACAAAAAATAAAAGCAACTAAAAGTTTGTTGAATGAGCGAGATGCTTAACAAACTGTTTGAGCCCCCAACTTCTGCCTGCAAAGCTGGTTTTTTAGCAAGCTTCTTCCTGTAATGTAATATATCTTCTCAATTATGGTAATTGTACTTTGTGTATATGGACTAACCATTCGGTAATTGTAAACGGAGAAATGAACTCTTTAAATATCTGGCTAGCAAGGTCTAGGCATGGTTTGTGTATGTTTCGCATCCTTTGCAGCTAACAAAATTATTTCGCTATAGATATATGTAATGTGCAAAGACATGGTTATATTTGGATCAATAATGCGTATACACCATTTGGTTGGTTCATTTTTCTGCTCGTATGTCTTTTTTTTTTAAATGAAAACTAATGTAGGATACAAATTTCTTTATAAATTCAATTATATGAGTTAATTTAATAAATTATATATTGTTATCGCATATTTTATTTATTTATTTATTTATTTTGTTAAATTTTTTTTTCGCTTCTTTAAAGTAACAATAATATAATACTATCACATCAAAAAAATTTGTATTTATAAAATTACTAATTATGCATGTGTTTTTGGGTTTGAATAGCGAGATAATATTTTTTATTAGTGTACTTCTTTTTATTCAACACCAAATATAATTTAATTCTAATTATTTAAATATTTTAAAGGAGCTTATTTATTAATTTAAACTCTAAAAACTAAGTTGTTAAAAATTGTTAACTTAAGATTTTGAATAATATTTTATCTACTACGATATGATATGCTAAATCATTGGCTCTTAGCAATTTATATTCATATTTTATGTTTATAGTCAAAAATATTATTCAGGGCTTACCAATAAAAATAAAATAGAACTTATACGAACATAACAGTAGAGTCATTTCATTTTAATATTCTTATTAAGACCGATTCGGTTTAGAATTTTATTAAATCGCCTCAATCAATTCGGTTCCTGTTTGAAGCAAAGCCAAACTAAATTTAAAAAAAAAAAAAAATTGTACACATGGCCTTCATATTTCAGCTAAAAGAGCACAAGGTCCCTTCATTAGTCCTATATTCTAGAATATTTAGGATGAGGTAAGGTGGTTTTAGACGAAGAAATCACATGACTAGATCATTAAATATGAGAGTAAAACCAAAATGATTTGAGTACAAAATTATTTTAAGGATACCAAATATAGGCCAAATTAAGGCATCTATCTGGGAAAAAATACATGTTTTTTTTTGGATTATATTTGGTCAAAGCATATGTGGCACTTTCAATTAGGTATGCACTACATAATCGTTCTTTTGCATGCCCATGTGCTAACAAAGAACAAATGTAGATAGCGTATTTGAGATTTGAAGACCCAGAGAAGATGCAGTAATTTTCCTATCTTCATGCATAACGTGATAAAAAAGATATTCAGGGACGATAGAGCGTTCCCTGATGAGCGAACGACAAGACGTACACTTTCACAGATGCCCAAAAACACTTTCAGTTCTCCTTTATTTGCGGAATTTTGAACCAATTGTCAAATTAGTGACATAATTTGCAAACCTCAGTGAATTTAGTATACACTCTCGGCGGAATGCAAGATAGCGCACAACACAGACATATTAGTTTCACATGCAGGAGATTATTATCACTGAATGATCTCCATCCACCATACAGGAAGAAGAATCAATAATACTGAAAGGATTCTGTCAGAGCAGCACCTCGTCTATAGCCTGGCAGGCCCTTCTTTTGTGACATCTTGAATGCTTGACCTCCTGAGCTTCGATCAGATGCAACAATTGCTACACCGATATTCATTATTGATATCATATGTCTCAAGATATGTCTCTTCCCTATCAACCGGATTCAAAGAATTAAAAATAATTGTATTCTCAGTCTAGAATTCTCAAATTTATGATCCAATTTTTGATTGGAAGATATCATCCAGGTATCAACAACCACGTACTGCCTACTGCACATAAAAATCCAGGTATCAACAACAACAACTAAAACATTTTAGAAACACCCATTTTTAATTGGTAGCTGATAGTTACAAACCATCAGCTACATATACTTGAGAAATAGTGATTCCATTCTATCATAACCCTCGGTTAAAACCCAAAGCATCTCAATCTAAAACATACCTTTTAACTCTGAGCAATAGGAGATAGTTAATGCAAAGGGAATAGCTAATTAAATGTTATACTGGCAATTAGTGGCTGAGTTACAGTTTGAGTTCAGAGAGTAAATATCCAGTAGAAAATTAGACGTGGGAGGCACTTCATATTAATTGTAACAAACACACTTGTGGTCATTTAGTCCATATAGGGAAATTTAAATGATTTACCTCTTCACTGTCATCATCAGAGAAACATGCATCATCCCACCTTGAGTACAAGCTCTTGTTTACGTCAATTTTCTTGCCATCTTTCATTTCATCCTGAAGCAACAAGAACAGCAGAAATTATTAAGCATGCCAGTTTTCCCTAGTTATTATTCAGAACATCACAATAAAAATGCACATGAAAAGGAAGAATAGCATACCAATTCAGACTTCACTAACTCAATTCTCTCCTCTAAGTCCAGGATGTGATGTTTTAGTGCCTGGAAAAGTAAGAGGAAACAAAGTGGTTGGTAAAATGAACAATGGGTTGTAGTTTGAGAAGTTAAATACAAAACCAACAACATCATAGAATGCTACCTCACGTCTCTGAAGTTCTACTGACCGAGTTAATGCCTGCCTTCTTGTCAATAAGTTTCTAGGCCTCAGTTTGAGAGGACGTATATAATTCTTACCACGATAGACAATAATCGCTAAGCCTTTGGGAGTTTTATCTAAAGATACTAGCACTCCACCACTCTCAGCCTCCAAAGAAATTGCAATCTGCTTGACTTGAGCAAAACTTTTTCCTTTGACAATTATCTTTACCAACTCCCGATACTTCCAATGTAAGTGCATGTTCTCAATGGTACCATCATAAACCCCTCGCCTACCTGAAACAGAAAAGTTAAAATCGTTTCAAATCTTTCCCTTTGAACCTTTAAGCAGAATTAAGGTGTCAATTCTTACCCAGAAGCAGGTAAGGTTTCATACTCAGACCAATTTTACGAAGTAAAAATCTCTCCTCGTTAGTTATAGTTTCCAAGTCAGATGGGAGCTCTGCTGCGTCCAGATTCTCCTGTACTTTTGCTAAAGCCCTGTCAGCCTTTTTCAATTTCCCTTTTGCCTGTGACCATCAAGAATTACAAACACATTACAGTCATAAAGTTCTGTAGAGTATGATTATGAATACCAGAGTCTTTCTGGTAAAATGTAACTTAGTACATGCAACTTACAATAACTAATTTATTCTCAAGATGTGTGAGTAGTGAAGCATGTCTACTTAAAGTTGAATCTCTAATCATTTCTTCCACATCTTTGCCACTCGGTTGCTTTCCCCAGCGAGAGGTTGCTGCCACTGTCTCAGCAAGGGTGCCAGCAACCAATGGGCCTTTAGAAGCTTTGTTCTTTGACTCAACCAAGGCTGTGGCAGCTTGTCGTGCTTGTTCTTCCTCATCTTGTCGAATATCTACTAATTTTGATCTCTCTTTCATTGCCTCCGTAACAACAGGTGGCAAGAAATCATTACCCCTGTAAAATACAATATAATCCTTGTTTCTAGAAAGCAGTGTTCCCCCTGTCAATTTCTGTGTAGAAATGCAACTGTTATGAGCAATCATAATATATAGCCGGAAAGCAAATACTCAAAGGTACAGGCAGTTGGACCAATTGGTTGCTAAAGGAGAAAGGTTCACAAAGTCTAAGAATTTAACACAACTATGATGAAATATGACAATACATAAGAAAAATGTGACTCTACTTTCGCACTTGACACTTCTGTAATCTTCCAGTTAGTACGGTAAAAGTAAAGAACCTTTGTTAAATACTCTTTGCTCAGTAGGCGCTATATTGTTATGACTCACCTTCAGTTCCTCTGCCATCCTCTCATTACGTGTATTCAGTACACCGCGTTTGATAGCTATTTTTGCAATGGCATTTTTTTCCCATAGCTTTACCATGGCATTAGCTAGGCCTTGAAGTTCTCTATTTCTTCCTAGAGCAATTAAGTAAATAGAAAGTCATTCCAAGACCATGTTTGGCGATATCACAATCATAAAAATTAGATTTTACATACCAAGTGCAAAATGTGGGGGCATCGTTCTTGCAAGCCTACGAAATGTTGTTGTTTCACTATCTCTTAATGATTGTTTTATACCATGAGGAAGTAGTCTGAATGGAGGTTTGTATCCAGGAACCACAGGAGGAAGCAAGTCTGCATCTACAGGCAGTGGTTCACAGCCAGACCAATCTTTAAAACGTGGACCCAGTTCATCTAACAAATTGTTTAGTTCACTTAGGTCCACGAGTTCTTCCATGGATAGTTTCTGAAAACTATTTGCAGAATCAGGTTTATAGTATTCCATAGTTCTAACTGAGCGTACCTCTCCCACATTATGTATAACATCAGTTGTAACATCTTCTGAGTAGAGCATGTGATTCTGTTTGGTAAAAGATTGTACACAAGGAAGTTTGTAGGCCATTCCCCTGAACAATACTACTGAGCTGCCTGATCTCCATATAACCAAACCTCCTGTTCTCCTCTGATAAAACATAAAACATAAATAAAAGAGAAAATTCCAGTTCAGTCAATTCTACAAATACCTAATGAGCAAATCAAACAACTAAAAGTTCTAGAACATTAAAAATTACAAACACGCTAACCTCTAGAATCTCATGAGTTCTCTTCATGTTTATTGAATGAGGCTCTTCAAACTTCAATTTCACAACCTCATCCATCTTCCATTTGTGATGAATACTATCCACCAGTGCTTGTGTAATCCCCGCGCTCCCAACTTTTATCCTCTCAAGCATTCTCAAAGAAACATTCCGAAGTCTGCGCAATTCATGCTCAGGGATCGCCCTCTCAGCTAATTCCGTGTAGCTCCTCTTTCTCCGATCTCCTTCACCAGAAACCCCCATATCCGTATCTCTCTTCCACGGTAACCCTTTTGGAAGACCAAACTCTTCATCGCCCATAAGTTGCTTCTTATTGAAAGAACCAACACTGTTTAGTTCTCCGGCAACTCTTATCTGTTTGTCTCTTGATAATTCAGTTGGGTTTGCATCAACTTTCACATCTTCTACCTTAGATTCCTTGCTATAAAGAACTTCATTATCCAATTTTTTCCGTTCTTTAACAACGCTATTTACAACATTATATTCAGAATAGCCTTGCAATCCATCCAAATTTTCTTCATTTTTAGTCATAATTTCAGGTCGAGTATCAAACTGGGTTTGTTTAGAATTATTGCCATGAACCCAAGGAGCTGAAACAAAACGACTGGACAAAGCAAAACTAACCGATTCACTCACTGGTGAATTCACACCATTACCTGGCTCAGTTACTGTAACCCCAAAAGACTGCTCATTTTTTACTTCTTCTTGTTCCTGTTCTTGTTCTTGCCACGGAAGCTTTTCTCTTGGTGAACGGATTTTGCAAGACCATTTATGTCGAATTTGGTCAAAGAAACTTGGCTTGACCTTTTTCTGGGCCCTTGTTGTTGGCTGAAGTTGAGCTTGAATTGAATGATGAGAACAACTAATTCTAATTCTAACATTTGTTAAACTGTTTGAGGTGTTAGCTAGGGGAAGAGTGTACAGCGTAGACGAGCAAGGGTGACCAAACGGAGAATATTTGGCCTGAAGAGCCATGGCATGGTATGAAATAAAAACAAATTCGTTTTCATCTTTAAAATAGCTCCCTATCTACAGTGTCATTCTTACGGTGTCGTACTCCTAGTGTTTAAAATAGCCCCTTCCATTATGAGCATGACCCATCTCCACTGTTCTTTGCCCCGACTCATGTTAGCAATTTCAACACGAGTCAATTAACAATGAGTAATTACATTGGAATCCATGATTACTTCTTGATGTGAAAGCAAATACAATTTTCTAATTTATTCTTTTTTTTTTTTTTTTATCTTCTTATTTTCTTTTTCTTCCCTCAACACACTCTAAACAGTGTCATGCACAAATCCAAATTAAAAAAAATTTACTCATAGATCACAAAAGTAGAAATAATACGACTTAATAGCTTTTCAACATGTAATAGAAAACCTAATATTTGAATTACAGAGAAAAAACCTTTCATAGCCCCCTGCATATTTTCTCAACAAATTTGACCAAATAGTCAAACTTAAATGGTAATTTTAAATTTTAGCCAACTTTTATTTAATATTATTTTTATAACAAAAAAAGACTTTCACCTAAATAAAAATGTCTTTGCATACGAGGTTTTTTTTTTTGGCAAAATAACAGAATTGGTTGAGATTTACGATCTATACCTTCGAATATCATTTGGTTTCAACGAAAAGAAAGAGACTTCTCACTATATTTCAAATTGTGCTTTTAATTTTAAACATACAAGTTAAGGTAAGTTTTAATTATGTTTTGTTAAGATTTCCATTGATTTTGCATAATTTGTATCCTTTTGAAAAATAGTATTTAACTGTCATATTACAATTTATCATATTAATTATTGTCAATCATTATTCATTACGTATGCAATATTTATTCTATAATTTTTTAAATTTTTACAATAAAAAATTTTATAGTTTTCCTAGTTTTACTAGGCAATGTGCTTATTCATGATTATCTAAAAAATTTATTTTAAGATCTATTATGAAAAAAAAAGAAAGAAAAATGTTTAACTAAATAAATCATATTTAAAAAAAATTCTTATTTAAAAAGATATATTCCTATTTAATTTAGAAAACAGTTCACGTATAATTAAAGTTATATTTGTACTATACATATGTTATTAGTCAATGTATTTGCATAGATTTACCGTAAAACATAAATCATATCTAAAATCACCAATATTTAGCTAATTACGACCATAATAATTTCACATTTAATATATTACTTAATTAATGAGAACAATAATATTTTAAATTTTTTAATAAAATTACAAAAAATTAATTTCATTCTTCTCCAATAGTCACTTTAAACAGAATCAAATTAAATACAACATATGTAATTGAAATTTAATTATTTAATTGATACAAATAATATTTTCATGTATAAAGCAAGTAAATAATTTGATCAACATATACATATATTTAGAAAATTCATAAGCATTTGTTCAAAATTTAAATAAAAGAAACCCCTAACTTCCAATTTTTAAAACTAAAATCATTTCAATTACATATACTAACCTACTTCACAATTATGAACAACCAACTACTTTATAATTTTGCTAGTTTATTTTCGTCATTGGAATCATCTCCTAAATAGAATTAAAAATAATATTTACTAACCCAATGATAGTAATTAAATACTCCACTTACAATAATTTTGGCAATCAATAATTAAGGAATAAGGAATAATCTTAAAGATAATAAAATAGATTATTTAAAAAATATTAATCATAAATATGATATTATAATTAGTAATATTATTATAAAGTAACAATAACTACAAGATAAAATGGAAAAAATATATATATTTCATTCATGGATGAATACTATCAATAAGGTTTAAAATAATTTTTTATTTATAAAATGGCCCAAATCCTTTAGAAATTGGAAATATGACCCGATATAATCCTAAATAACCATTTTGACTAAAGGCAACAAACAAATCCTAACTAAATGTAGATTTTCATATATATACAATCAATTTCACATTTTTACAACCAATCTAACAAACAAACCACCACCTAATATTTAACACAAAACTACTTTCCAATTTAACAATTAAAACCAAAACATTTACATATTATATCAAAATTTTAATACACACACACACACACACACACAATGCACATAGCATACAAACCTCGCACAATATATTTAAAAGTGAAATTATTCTACAAAAACACTATTTAAAAATTTAAATTTACTTATACATTTAAAATTTAAGTGAATAATTTATCACAAATAAAAATTTCATCAAATTCTTTGCAACTAAAAAATTAAAAATAAAATTGGAGCAATATATATATATGTATGTATGTACGTACGTACGTATGTAATAAAATATGATTTATATATAAAAAACATAGTTAAACACATCACAATTTGATTTGAAATAGTAACTGGTAATGAATATTTTCTTTTGCCTTGTAGTCTCTTCTCTAATTTGCTCCCTATTTTTTTCTTTTAGCTTTCTATCCCTTGAAATCATGTTTTGACTTTACATTGCAAAACTCCTAACTAAAAATCAAGTTTATGTTTTATAAGGATAACACCACAATTGATAGTTATGTGTTCCCTTTATTTGCCACAATTCTTTAACAAAACTACATGTATTCCATACTTGGTAAATTTTTCTTTGGCTTAATTGCATGCAGCTAACACGAGGACTCTCATCTTTTAACATTTCTACTTTATCTTAATAAAATAATTGTACTAAGATAAATCGTGCATGCGATTTGGAAACCAAACATAATGTTCTCCACTTTCTAGCATAATAATGTATTAATAAAAATGTTACAATAAGGATCTAATCATGCATCTATATTTTTTATATCCACATTAGTACCTTTTTCAACTTTATTAAGCTTAAGAGTTGAGCTCATTGAAGTTGTGACACTTTTTGAATTCTCCATCTTAAATATCTTGAGTAGAACTTTAATGTACTTAGATTGGTTGATGAAGATTTCATCTTCTAATTGCTTGATTTGTAGGCAAAGAAAGAACTTTAGTTTTCTCATCATGCTTATCTTAGATTCATTGCTCATGCACTTGAAAAATTCTTCACACAAAAAATTGTTAATAACACTAAAAATAATGTCATTAAAACATATTTGTACAATGAGAAAATCATGGCCTTTATACTTTATGTATAATGTAGTGTTTACCTTACCCATGCTAAAATTATTTTTCAAAAAAAATTTGCTAAGCCTTTTATACCAAGTTAGAGAGTTAGTTTTAGTTTATCCAAGGCCTTGGATAATTTAAAGACTTGATCTTAAAAAGTTTCATTATCAAAATCTAGTGGTTGTTCTACATACCCTTTCTCCATAATGTATCCATTTAGTAATACACTTTTGACGTCCATTTGAAATAATATAAAGTCCTTATGGCATACAAAAGCAAGTAATATTCTAATAAACTTTAATCTAGCTACTGATGTAAATGCTTATGTCTTCATTGTAGACTTTAGCCACTAATCTAGTTTTGTTTCTAACAATCGCACAAAATCTATCCATTTTATTCCTAAACATCTATTTAGTATCAATAACGGATTGATGTTTTAGTTTGGGGACTAGTTTTTAAACTTTGTTTCTCTCAAATTCGTTTAACTCTTCTTGCGCTGCTATGATCTAATCCTCATCTTTTTAGCCTTAAGTTTTAGGTTCTATTTGATATATGAATGCTATATTATTGCAAACGTTCTTAATGGATGATCATATTTTGATGCCATAAGATAAATTCCTGATAATGAAATCGTTTGGATGAGATTTTGTAAAATTCCACTCTTTGGAGAGTGATTAAACATATTTCTCTTCATTTCTTGCGACTAATCTTCTTGTGGTATAATTACCTCTCTTTGTTGAGTGGAGTCTTTAGATATGATATTGTATGACTCTCTAATATGCATATCTTTCATTTTCTTAATAATTTCATCATCAATAATATCTTTCTTTTAAGATAAATGGTTAATTTCATCAAAAGTAACATGCTTTGATTCTTAAATAATTGAAGTTTGTTTGTTAAATGCTCTATAAGCTTTGCCAATCATTGAGTAAACAATAAAAATTCAAATATCAAATTTTAAGTTAAATTTTTTCAAGTTGTTCTTGGTACTTAAAATAAAAAATTTTGTACCAAAAACTTTGAAATATCTAATATTGGGCTTTTCATTATGCCAAAGGTCATAAGGTATTTTATTGGGAGAAGATCTAATTAACACATGATTTAAAAATATAATACTGTGTTAACGATTTTGACCCAAAAATAATATAGTAAAGAATTTTTATGAAGTATTTTCTTAGCCGTTTGTTAAAGAAAACTATTTTTTTTTCTCAACTACATTATTTTATTGAGGAGTTATATAAGATGAAAATTGATATTTAATGTCATGCTCAACACAAAACTTTTCAAATATATGATTTTCAAATTCACTATCATGGTCACTTTTATGGTTACAATTTTGATTCATTTTTTATTTTGAACTCTTTTTGAAACTTAGAAATGGCATGTGTTGCCTTGTCTTTTGTTGTCAAAAATAAAACTAACTAAACCTTAAGAAATCATCAACAATTACAAAAATATAATGCTTGCATAACACTTATAATTCTTGATGGCCTAAACAAATTCATATGAAGAAGTTCCAGAGGTTTACAAGTTATAATATACCTTTTTTTTTTATTTAAAAGAAGTTTTGACTTGTTTTCCAAATTAGCATACATCACAAATTTTGTCCTTAATAAAATCAATATTTGGAAAGTCATTTACAAGGTCATTTTTAAGAATCTTTGAAATTAAATCTATGCTTACATGCTCTAGTCTTCTATGCCACAACTAATTATTTTCATACAATGTGAAAAAAAAATAATTATCAATATTTCACACATAATCAATATCAATAGTGTACATATTTCAATTCCGAGTGCCAACGAAAATAATTTTATTGTCAAGCATACTCTTAATTATAGAACATGTAGATTCAAACACAACTTTGTATTCTTTATCACATAATTGACTAACACTTAAAAAATTATGCTTCAAATTAATTAATAAAACATTCTTAATTATGATTAGAATTTTTGTTACCCACGTTACTGAAGCTAATGATTTTCCATTTAGTATTGTCTCTAAATGCAATATATCCTTCATCTTTGTGTTTTGTAAAGCTTGAAAGTAGAGATATGCTTCTTTCATGTGTTGTGATCAACTGTTATCAAGGAATTATTTCTTGCTCATTGGTACTTACAAAAAAAATCATGTTGAAGTCTTTGGTGCCCTATTTTCTTAAGTTTTTATGTGTTAATTTTGGTTCCTTTGGAGCCCACGTCATCTTTATGCCAAATGTATTTATTTTGATGGGACATTTATAACTTAAATGTCCAAAAATATTAAAATAATTACAAGATGCATTAGTTTCAAGTCTAAGGATAGGTTTAACATAATAGTTTATGTAAAAGTTTTGTATGATTTAGGATTTGTATCCAATCCCACTTTTATCAAAAATATATCTTTGAGGTCCTAGGAGAAGTTTCAAGTTCTTTTGACCTTTTGCAAATTTTAAAACAATATTCTTCCATGAAGATTCTCTTCTCTTTTTCTAATAAAACATTTAATTATTTTGAAAAACAAAACTTTGGTGGATAAATTTTATATTTTCTTTTAAGAATGTAAGCTTTGGGAACTAATTTTTTGAAATCATTATGTAGTTCTTTAAAGACATTTAATAATTCATCATAAGATTGATTTAATTCAAGATCACTTACCTTATCTTTTCAATAGCCATAAAGCTCATATTAGTGATTTTGTACTTGATTTCATCATTCTCATATGTTGATAACTTATTTATCACTCTTCTGATGAACTCTATTAATTACTATCATGTGTTGATGAATTGAAATAATGTTCTTATAATTCTTATCCTTAATTACTAAGTCATCATAGATTTTATTTTCTTCATCCATAAGTGACCTAATAAGTTTATTAAAAGAAAATTTGACAAGATCTTTAACTTCTTCGATTATCACCATTTTTGCTCTCTATTCCTTTAATAAAAATCTAAGGAACTTCTTCACTTGCTCACTTTTAGTAAAGGTTTTTCTTAAAGCCTTAACAAAGTTAATTATATTAATGAATCATGTGTACATAGTACGAATATAATTAATGAGTCTTCATTTTAAAGAATTTGTATTGTTGGGTTAGTTTGCTAATATTATATTTCTTAACTTAACTAGTTTCCAAATAAACCACTTCAAAAGTATGCCAAATTTTATGTGTGATTTCACAACCAAAAATCCCATGAAATTTATTTTGTCAATGGCATAATAAAAAGTGTTAATAGCTTTAACATTCATAGAAATACTCTTCTTGTCATTCTCATCTTACTCATTCATAGGCTTAGATATATTTTCTCTATTTCATTTTACTTCATGGGAATGTATGAGCCCTTACTAACTCTCTCTTAAGGCCCAAATTCAGTGGCTTGTAGGAATGTTTTCATTATAACCTTCTAATATGAACAATTATTTCCATTAAAGAATGGAAGCCTAGATATGGATTGTTCTTTTAAATGTCTTAGAGTTGCCATGATATTTTGTTAGATCATTAATTTCTAAACCAAATAACCAACCTTTGACACCAATTGAAAAAAATGATATGCAATCCAAGAGGGGTTAAATTAGGTTTTTAAAAAACTAATACAAAACACTTATATTTCCAACATAATCTATAATGTACATAACATAAGATAATCAAATAATATCCAACAACAAATAATTTAAATAAAATGATAGAAAGAGACCAAACATCTAGATTTATAATGGTTCAGTACAATCTTTGTCTACATCCATTGTTTAAGTTTTACTAAAAAATTTCACTATGTACAAGTTTTAGAAAATTTAAGACTTAATTTACAACCAATAAGATTTTTGGTACTCGTTCAAACTTTATAAGTGTTTGATTTTCAATTATTCAAACTCACTATATCCAAATGAAGAATAAATCCTAAAACCCTAACACTTGAAAGTGATTTCACTCTTAAATCACTCAGTCTTACTTTAACAAAAATCCAATAACTCTTTTAAACACTATTTTATATTTAAAGAAAGGATTACAAAAAAAAACAATTACACCTTATAAAATCTCTATAAGAAGAGAATGTATACAAATGAATGAGCAAAGTATATGATATGTGTTTATAGTAATTTGTAAGTTTAATGATGATTTTGAAACTTAAAACATGTTTTTTAAACACTTAAGATCTTGAGAGAATGTCTAAAATCTTTTAAATATGTGAAATGACTTGTATTTATATTAAAATTCAAAAATAACAATTATAACTCATAAAAAATTCAAAAATCAAGCACAAATGATAAATAAGTTTTACACTTGAAATTGGATATCATTGGGTTAATAATATTTAGATAGTTTTTAAGAATTTATCAATTTTTAATAAAAGTTTTAATTGTTTTTATAGAATTTCAAAAAATTTATTAATGAAAACACTTGATGAAGGTCGAAGATGTTATGGATATCAAAACGGGTCACAAAAACAAGAAATATATAATGAAGTGCTTAGGCTTCCAATAAACAATGCTTAGGTGTTGGAATGGAAAAAAAAAGGAATGAATTTACATTAATTCATTAGAGCATAGTGCTTAGACACTAGTTTAGAGTGCAAAGTATATTAATAATGACTTGATATAGTAACTTACTCTAGTCACTACAATGAATTTTGCTACAATATTCTACTACAATCATGAATTTTGCTAGATGACAAAAATAGAAAAATAATTATTCTCCTAATCATTTAAAGAAAGTTATGGGCTATTTTAGGGCCTCTCCAAATCATATGTGAAGAAGAACAAAAGAGAATTTGAGGAGAGCCACTAAGGGAGCCACCAAGATAGAAGAAAGAAAAATAGGAGAAAAAGAAGAATTTAAGTAGCTTAGAGCAAAAAGTTAAATGTCATCATCTCTGTTGTCATTTTATATTTGGTTTCTTTCTTTCTTTATTTATTCTTTGTTAAAGATGTTCAAATAATGAGTAAGATACTACTTTCTTTTATTATGAACTACATTTATTTTCTAGAACTACAATGCAGCCAATTATGATATTATGACTTGTATTTATTTATAGTAATTGAAACTTATCTTTATTGGTTAAGTATTCTACATTATTCTTAATAATTTTAGATAATTGGTTATTATTTAAAATGATTTAGAATTCATAATGAAATCTTAAAAAAAACATTTATAATTTAATTATTATATTAAATTTCACAAGGTCTATGTAAGATAGGAATATATTTACATGTTTTGTGTAGTCATTGCGTAGAGCTATAAAACTTAATGCATTTCTCACTATACTAATTCACATAGAAATATAGTGGATTGATATTCTAAAATAGTTTCGTTATCATCCTAGAAAAGGCTAATGAATAGATATGATGTTCTTGACTATCAATCATAAATTTTAGTTTTGAATACTAAGAATAGATGAAATTATAACAAATTAATTTTGGTGAAGTTAAATGTCTTGGAATTTTCTTTTTCTAAATACTTTTAACTTTATATTTATTTTTTTAGTTTAATGATTAGTTAATTTTAGCGTAAACCATCTTATTATTCAAGTAATTTAGATAAAATTAAGATAGTATAAATTGATATTGAGAGCGTAAATAGCTAATATCTGTTGAAATGATACTCTCGTTACTTTATTATTTGCTTATAATAATGTACTTTTACATTTGCATAATTTTTACAATAACAAATGACTAATTGATTAAAATAAGTAACCAAATGGATTTTGAAATTTCAAGTATCTTATCACAAACTTAAGGAATTTATTGATTGGTTCAAAGAACCTATAGACTAGTTCATGAAATGATTGATTGTTTGTAGTAAGTAGTCTGCTAATTCAGTTGAACCAACACCTAAATCTAACTAACTAGTTGGAAGATGCAAATAACATGTTGACTGGTTTTGCATTTTTTTAGCAATACATTATGTTTTCAAATAATTTTGAAAACCTTGCAAATTAGTCTCCATTCAGTTTTGAAATTTTGTAATTAGATC
Source organism: Swietenia macrophylla (assembly GCA_032401905.1). NCBI lineage: Eukaryota > Viridiplantae > Streptophyta > Magnoliopsida > Sapindales > Meliaceae > Swietenia > Swietenia macrophylla. Next base: position 4,171,920 of record CP135561.1, on the reverse strand, counting down.
CAAAATCCAAGTTTAAGGGTTTGAAAATAAGTCCATTTGAAATGCAAAAATCAAAGGAAAAATTTTAATTTGATCTTTTAAATGCATCCACTTGCAAGTAAGAATATTAAGAGAAAATTTGAGTTTAAACAAATTAATACAAGCACATACACACAAGCATACAACAAATGATTTTATCAATATAGTTCTAAGCTTGTAATTTGATTTTTTTCTTCAATTGCTTCACAAAACTTCATTCTTATGAATTGATAGAAATTTAGTATTTTTTATCATCAAAACAGAGTTTATATGACATTAAGGTCAATAATGATCAATTTTACTCAAAATCCAAAACACAACCTTTTGTAACATTGTTTATGCCTTCTCTCTCTCTCTCTCTTATTTTTTACTTTTTTTAGTTATCTTCATTTCCCCTTATTTTCTTTCTTTTTTCTGTTTGAATAAATTAGAGAATAAACTTTGATTTTTCTAAGAGAGTCTTTAAGCCAAAATCTACTTCTAATGAAGAAATTGTAATCCAAAACCAGAAAAACTCAAAACCTAAAACACAATGAGATTTGCACTGGCATCAAGTAGAGGTGGCAAATTATATAACTATTATATTTGTGTTGTATTATAATTGTGTCTTGTCGAATAGGGCAAAATTTGAATATGATTCTTTTATTAATTATGTCAAAAAATCAAACATGTATACGAAATATTTAGATACAATAAATAAATGAATCATATTTCTATCAAAATATGATCAGTTTAAACATGATTAGATAGGAATTTAGACATAATGCATTTAGACATGATTGTACACAATTCATTTAAACATGATTTGACACAAATTTGAACACAATTAGTTTAAATATGATTAGATACCATGGGAACACATTTAACTTCAAAAAATTTTATTGAAAAAGATAATTAAATTATATTTTAAAAGCAACAATATCTTTTCTCAATATTCATAATAAATTTGAGGTATTATTATTTAATATATATAACAAATTACACAAAAAAAATATTTAAAAAAAAATTAGAAGTCGTAGTCTCATCAATCATATAATCAAATTTATATTCATCCAAACTTATCAAATAGAAAAAAACTCAAATCTCACTTTTTCTAAACAACAACGTAAACTACATCATCATTAATAAACTTAAATCTCAATTTTCTCCAAATAATAATTAACATCATAAACAAATCAAGTACCATACACAACATCATCATTCATAAACTCTAAATCACAATTAGTATCAACAAACAACAAAAATAAGTCAAGTACCATATAAAACACTATCATCCATAAATTCAAATCTAAATTCTTCCAAAGTAACAACAACATAAAGCAAGTAAAAAAATTAAAAATAAGGATAAGTACATAATAATTTTAAACAGATAGTAAATGAATCATAAATGAATTCGTATCATATGCAATTTGAGATGGTCTTTTTATTTGTTTATGACATGAATTAATTTGTGATTCAT
>CP135561.1:4082939-4170272 GCA_032401905.1 Swietenia macrophylla | reverse complement strand
ATATTCTTAAACTTTAAAAAAATATTTTAATTAATATTATAAATTTAAATTAATTTAAAATAAAAAATAAAAATAATTTCATATATAAATTGATCAAATGAGTAAAATATTTACATAAATTGTTTAGTATTTATTTATAAAATATAAATATATAATATTTATATATATTAAAATATAATAAATATATTCATGAATTTTGTTTGAATTAAACTCGAGCTCGCAATAAATTTTTATTTTTTTTATTATTTTTAAATTAAAAAGTGAGCTAAGAAAATTTAATCTATTAATTTTGTAAATTTAGTCAACTGTTAAGATGATATCTTTTGTTGTTCAACAACAAAAATTAAATTTCAATCCTAAGAAAATTTAAATATCATGTATCATTCTTTTTAAGAAGACTAAAAAACATTGGATGAGATGAGAAGATCCGTACTATCCTCTACTATTTCCTATCTTACAGCTAAAGACATCGGATTGCTATTGGGTGCTGTCTTTCTGCATTAGCAAGAATACAACACAATTGGGTCGACAAAAAGTCAAAATGCTACTTTTCCATCTTCCTGGCCGCCCACGGACTGCATTAAGATTTGCTAATTTTCCGACTATATATACTCATCATAAATTAATATACCTTTTGCAATCAGAAATAAATAATCCTTTGACTCATCTCCATTACACGAGCCACGCCTTATTCTTATGATTTCTTCTATCAATGACTTTCATAAAACTAAAACAAAAGGTGAAGTCTACTCTTTTCAAATGAGAAGCTCTTCTCTGCATGTTACATGATATTTATAAAAATATATAGGATTTGGTTATGATAAATTAAATATAAGATATATTCAAATTTTTTTAACTTTTATATTAATTATTTTAAATTTTATGTTTATATTTTAATTTTTTAATATTATATATTTAAATTTTTTTTTATTTTATATTTTAAATTTTCAATTAATTTTTTAAATTTAAGTTAAGAAATGTAAGATATATGAAATGTATCTTAATCAAGTGTAAGACTATGTTAACGTTTAGTAGAGGTAAAGATGAGTACTCTTGAGGTCAAATATGCATCATATAATCAAATTCAAATATTCTTCTTAAAAGCATATTTATGATTTAATACATGTGCTATAACAAAAAACAGCTTATTTCTTTGAACAGATTTACATGACAATTATGTGTATCCTTTTATACTATTAACAGTTCTTCATATAAAAAATTCATATAGTTGCACTGCATGCAAGAAAATTATTCAAATTTTTCCCAAAGGAGAAGAAAGATTCAGAACTCTTAGTCTTGATAATATTCATTTGTCCTAATCTATGTAATAGTTTTTATACTTTTGGCTAGCAGTTTCAAAATGTTTTTCTTTTTTGGGTGCTGAGTTTAGCAATCTAATTTTTAAGTGCTTATTTTCCTTTTTAATGTTTGACAATGCTTGATAGGTAGCATTGGTAGAGCAGAGAATTGATGAATACATATAGTCTCAGTTGATACAGCAAGCTGGTGCTCAACAGTCACTATAAACTTCTGTATATTCTAGTCTAGCTCAACAGTTAGCCTCTCTGAGACAATTTGTACTCTTATTTCCTATGAAGCTAATGAAAATGCACTTTTCTTAACTTGCAGAGATGACGAGACTGCCATTAAATTGTTGCTCTCACTTGCTGTTGTTTTCCAATCATTGTCACCATCTCACTCCCCAGTGTTATTTTTTAAATATTCTTCATTGTATTTTTGAATGTGAACCATGGGATTCGATGGTTGATGGTCTTTTGTTGTGACATATTGTGTGTTGAATTTAAATAGTTAATTTATTTATGAAATGTTTGTTTATGGATGTATGGATGACTTAAATAGTTAATTTATTTATTAAATTAATATTTTTACTGATAATTAATATTTTTGTTATTTGTCATATTTGTAATTTATTAATAAAATTAATATTTTAAAAGAGAATTTGAATAATTTGATATGGGAAATAAAAATTTTAATTGTAAAAATTAAAAAATGCATTAAAATTCATTCTAACCAATTATGTGTGACAGGTTTATAATAATTGACTTTAATTTCGTAACACTAAATTCTAATACACTATAGTTAATAATGTGTTGATGTCATAATAATAATAATAACATTTGACACTACCTATTAGTGTCACGTATTACTGCCAGCTCATTCACAATACTCTAAATATGTGTCATCAAAACTATTCACTGTTACGAAGTAGGTATCAATGGACATAATATTTTTAGTACTATTATGGATGACTATCGAGCTCTAGAGGAGCTTAGGCCTCCCAATAGCAGGGGGCATAGCCCATTTTGTGAGAACTATCGAGCTCTAGAGGAGCTTAGGCCTCCCAATAGAAGGGGGCATAGCCCATTTTGTGAGGAGGTGTTGGACTCAAATGAAAGGGATGATGAAGATTTGGAAGATAAAGACGACAGAGAGTTTGACAATAGTGAACCTTCATTTTGGTGCAATCAGGATGATTTTTCCCAAGCTTGTGGTGGGTGTGGTGTGGATTGTCAACCTCTTGATGAACTGACTAAATGAATTGACTAAGAAGATGAAGGTGGATGTGCCAGATTTTTATAGAATATTAGAGCTTAATGATTTTGAGGGTTGATTAATGACCATTAAAGATTACTTGAATTGGTTTGCTGTATTAAATGATCGAAAAGTTTGTCATGTCTGAATGAAATTTAAAGATATTGGATGTGGCGTTTATAATGAGTTGTCCTGACCTATCTCAAACTTAAAAACACAACTGTTAGAAATAATTATACTCTCTTTTGAATTTAATTACTTTCTTTTGAATTCAACAATTGCATCAAGTAGTTGTCTTTCTTTTACCCCACATGTATATATATATATATATATAAGAACAAATTAGAAAAAAAATAAACACAATTGTTTTTAGTCTTTTTACAAATAAAAATAAAAAATAAAAAGAGAGAGAGAGATCGTTTACACTGTAAATTAGAATTTTTTACAATTACGTAGTTAAATTTAAAATTATAAATTATTCAAAGTTAGTATTTAATTTTTATTTAAATCCCATCATTGGTATCACAGCAATGATTGAATAATTTTCAATCTGTTAAACTTTATATTAAATATTGTTTAATTTGTTTTTGAGCAAAATTGAGAACGAATAATGTGATTTAATGTTAGGAACAAGTGTTATGAAAGAAGACTTTCTGTGATCATTGATGTTGTATTTAAGATGCAAGTATAAACGTACTGTATTTGTGAAATTTAATTGCATCATATGTATGAAAAAAGAGTAGTTTTATTGTTACTGTATTAGTGAAATTTAATTGCATCTGTATAAAGAATATAGAATTTCATTGTATTATTATAGGACGAAGAAGATTAATAAAAAATAATAAAATATTTTGGTATTTAGGTTATACCAAAATTAGTATTTGAGTCATCTACTAGTATATGAAGAATTAAAAGAAAAGGGTCATCTTTTGGTAGGAAGAAGAAGAAGATTAATTAAAAATAAAAAGGAAAAAAAGGGATTCAAATTCATAAACTTATCCACTAGTCCACTAATTCTTAATTTTGTTAACAGGGGATAAACTTATTTTATATTAAGCTATGAATTAATAGCTGGTGTATAAAAGATAAATAATGATTATTTATCTAAATAATCATGGATTCACACGACTTGTTGCGTAACATATGTATAAGTCGTTTTTGTTCTATTTCATCAAATTACACAAATGATGAATTGTTAAAAAGCTCTACTTCTGAGCTTCGAATTATAATATTATTTGTCAAATATGATTCAACACAATAAGCTAAATAATACATTAAAATGTTGGTTCGATGAAATAATTTTTTGTTTGCATGAGAAAAAAAATAAGATTACTCATGTTACTAAAAACTTAAAATTAAGACCATATATGAGCATGATTACGAATATTTGGTCTTTATAGGAGGTTTTTTATATCTCCAATGCCAATTCTTTTAATTATTATTTTTCTTCGTATTTTTTTGTAAAATAATATGATGATCATATATTATTCTACATTGTATAGATTGTTTGTTGGCATCTATATTGCTTGCTCATGTGTGTCTTTATATTTATCACCTATGGTTTGCAAGTTTTTTGTCACTTTATATTTGTTCTCCTAGGTTTAAATTGGTTAGTTAGCTTATATGTTTAGTATTTTGACATAGTTTTAGGTTCTTTATAATTTATTGTTTCTATATGATCTTCATTTCAATTTTTTTTCTAGTTTAAATGTTTAGATGTGTCTAGTTAATCGCTCAGCATAAGTGATCTTGTGTCAAGTCCTTCTAAATCCTTAATACTCAAGCCCAAAAGTTTTTTTGTGATTGGTTTGCCTCTAGCGCCATAATGATGAAATAAGAGATAAACTTGACATCTTTGGCGAAGGAATTTAGGTATCTTATTTTCTTCAAGCGTGTTAATGGAGTTTACTCCACGATGGGTTAAAATGACTCTTTGAAGACATTATACAAGAATTGTACTACACACATGCATGATATAGATGTCCATGAAGTATCTTTCTTGGTATTTTTGCAAGGTGCAATTATCGTATCATCCTTGATTTCATAGCATTTTAGCTAGACATTCCATGTGTTGCTTAACCCTAATTTCCCTTTGTGAAAAATGAGTAGTTTGCTCTTATTGACAAGGCCACCACATTATTCATAGACTATATGCTTATAATGGTAAAAGTTTGCCAACTGCAAGCTTTTTGTAGGGCTTACATATCTTTAATAAGATTATGAGCACAAACCTAGATCCCACTAATTATTGTTCGAGTATTATTCTTTTTTAAGCCAATTCTCTTTATGCACTCCTTTAAAGACTTACTATATATCCTATGCCACATATTTGTCGAATCATCATTTAGTCATTTTAAGCAACTCATAAATCTTTGAATCTTCCTTTACCTTGCATTACTACCTAAATTCTTTAAGGTGCTGGTTTTCTTATTCATACACCTAATTCCAAGTTAATGTATATACGTCGACTTATAGATCTTAAAACCTTAAAATTAGCTCATGCATAGTTAACATCTTAGTCTAAGTTTGCTCCAATTAAAATTTTGTTAGGGTGTGATTGAAAAAAACCACTTATATGATCTTTATTGCTTTCAAATTAAGCTTTTATCACCGAATGGCAAAAAGGGAATTGTTCTAGGCAATTACTTTATTGGCTTACCTTATGACCAAAACAAAAAGTTTTGGTTATATTTATAGAGACATAAAGAAAACTTAATGCATGCAAAGACGATAGGACAAATACTTAGTGTCATTCCAATGCTTAATTCGTGTTCAAGCCAACAAAATGAAGAATTATGGAAGCCATGCCAACTTCAACTCTAAGTTATGCACGAGCTACATTGTTTAGAACTTGGTATCAATTTTAGGCCTGAGTCATGTTCAAGCCAATTGTATCTAGAAAATTGATGCCAACTTTGCATCCAAATCACAACCAAGCTAGTGGCCAACTAAATTTCTATCATTCGCTCGTCTAAATTGTACTTAAGCAAACATAAGGAATATAAAATGTCTTTGACATTTTAAGTTTTTAAAGCATCAAATTTTGAGGTTTTGAAAGCTTTCTTAATAGAGACAACATTCTATAAGTTTTATTTGATTATTCTTCTTAAGAGAAAACACAACTCTCATTCTCATAAATGTGATTTACTTTCATGTTTTCTCTTAAAAATTTTCATGCTTTTATTCTCTATAAATCTAACTGTCAAACATTTAGAGGTTTGAATTATGTTAGTGATTGAAGTTCTAATATGTTGAAATGGTCATTTGTGAATTTCATAGACAAAAAAGTTTTAGAGTTTTAAATAATGGGATTCTAAAGTGGGTTGTTTTAGACATATTTAAGCGTTCTTGTAATCAAAATTAGCGATTATCAGTATTTGTCTTTCTAGTAAAATTTTAAAGTGGATCATGTAACAACCTGAAGAGTTTTAATTTATTGAAGAACTCTTTATAAAGTTTCCCTTTGATACTATATTAAAGTGTTGGTATTCTTTTATTGCTTTTAATTACATGTGTTAGAATATTTTATGGTAGATGTTAAGTGATATCCTAAAATTTATTAAAATTGTTAAATCTAGGTATAACAAATTTTAATATCTTTAAATTTACTAGTCAAAGACTTATTTTTTTTCATATAATTACACCTTTCACCCCCTTCCCCCTTCCTTCTTAGGTTAGTTAGAATCTAAATATAAGAATTTGTTTTGTTTCTTCAAGAAAACTAATACATCTTTAAGTTATTGGTAAGTTTTTTTTATGGGAGGGAGGGGGTATGAGGTGACCATACAATTGATCAATTTATGTTATCAAATTAGTAAGTAATAACTCTTCTAAAATGCTATTTTCCTTTCGTAACTTCTCATGTGTTCTCTTCTTTTGGGGAGTTGTGTTTTTAAACCAATTGATCTTTTATATTTTATATATGCTTTGCTTAATAATTTCATCATATTGTCCTTCAGGGACCTCAATAGGTGTCGACGCATTTTTAGTTGGAACATGTGATTTTATGATTATTTTTTAATTAGTAAATGTATCAAAAGTTTAATTTGAAACCATTTACAAATTAATGATCCTTTGATATTAAAAGTTAACAATGATTTTTATGAGGATTAAAATAAGATAATTATGATGCAAACCATGTAATTTTATGTTGTACATTTATTTTGGCCTTTTTCACCTCTAACAATAGAAAAACTTATTCATCAAAATGGTAATCCACTAATCTCATAGTAAAAAATCTCATGTGAAAAATTGAAGGTGTCTAATTATGGATGGACAATCAAAAGCAATATAAATTTCAAGTTCTCTTTGCAAACCCATGTTATTTTTATTTTTATTTTTATTTTTTTATGGCCATTCAATTAGGACATATATAACACAACCAAAAATTTTTAAATAAGAAATATTTGGTTATTGGTAAAAAAACAAGTTATGAAGGTGAAAATGCATGATAAGAACTTGGTCGAATGTTAATTAATGATACAAAATATAGTATAACATATTCCAAACATAAACAGATAAATTTGATATAAGTATTTATTATCAAGCAAAACATTTGTAGGTGTTTAATCAAAGACACAATTAAACTATTTTATGTGGGAGTGAGTGCAAATAAAATTCTTAGCATCAATTTCAATATACATTTAATAATTATTAAAAGATCTAGATATAAATTTACTACCGTTAACCATTCTAATGCTTATTTAACAAAAACAAAATCAAAAAATTTTACTTGTAATTTGATGATTTCGGAAAAAAGTCTAAAAAAAATGCAACACTAAGAGTAAAACATAAAAGAATATGTGACCATCTAATTGAAACATTGATTAATACCAAAAAATAACGAAATGATGCCTAATTTAGGTGTATAGAACCACATATATTCTTTTGGATTCATTCCAAAAATTTTAAAATTTTAAGATTTAAATTTAAATCAATATATCACACATTTAAATCACTTGAACCGTAGATCTTGATCATCTAAATATGCAATATTAATCTTTAAGTACAATATAAAAAAAATAACTATAAATAAATTTAAGAATAAAATTATGAAAGATTCAATGAAAGTTTCATCCTAGCTTTAATAGAAAGAGTTTAACTATTAAAAAAATATAATAAAAATAAGTAAATTTAAAATTAAATTGAAAATTACAATATATCCTTAAATTACTTTGTCTCGTGTGTATACAAATAAATTTAAAGCAACATTTTATCTAATTCCTAGGATCAAAGCATTTTAAAATTCAAAATCCACCTTATTTTCCTTCCCCCCCCCCCCCCCCCTCTGTTTTTTCCTTTCCCTTCATTTGCTTTTTTTTTTCATTTTATCTCATTTTCTTTCTTTTTTTTCTTTTTAAATAAATTAAAGAATAAGTTTTGATTTTTCTAAGAGAGTTCCTAAGCAAAATTCACTATTTAATGAACAATTGTAATCCAATACAAGAAAACTTAAAACTTTATAACGTAATAGGGTTTTGCACTGCCACTATATATCTTTTCTTTTTCATTTGCTGTCGAAGATTATATGAAAATTTTCATTTACATGCACAGAAGATCATAATGGTGCATTTGTGGGTGCTTCATGTGGGTTGTGTACAAATGGATAATTGATTATTTGTGGGTTTGCATCAACTAACCAATTTTTAAATAAAGTTCGTTCTTTTTTTGAACTCTTTTTTTATAAGCCTAATACCAAATATAAAAGAAATAAGTGGAAAAAAGAAAAGAAATCGAAGATGTGTGAGGAAAAAAATGATAGAGGTATTAAGAGAGGTGTAGTTTAATTTCTAGAGAGATAAGAAAGAGCTGGGATAGATTTTGTGGGGAGAGAAGGAAAAAATAAAGATAAATTTTTGGGGAGAGAATAAAGAGATAAAAATGTTATAAATGACCAAAAAATGGTTAAGTGATAAAAGGAGAAAGAGAAAAAGAGTGGAAGGAGAAGAATTAAAAAAAAAGTAGAAAAAAATAACAAAAATAATATTTCTCGATGAGTAAAAAGTAATTAAATGAACCAAATTTAATTAAATTTTGATAACTAATTAAACCAACTAATCATAGAGTTGAAAAATGAAAAAGATCATAAAATTTTAATGTGGTTTAAATTTTTTAATCTCACCTCTACAAGGTCACACCCAAATAAAAAAGCAATTTATGAAGAAAACAATGATTACAAATACAAATGGACTGAAATAAAATAAAGACTCCCACTTTTATTTATCATAGTAATCATGAATCTCCTTAAATAACCTTGTTTAGCAAAATTCCCTTGCCTTAATACATCGAACTCCTTTTGACTTAATCTAATAAGATCCTCGTGCTAATTTCTATTGAACTTTCTTTAACAAGTATAGGTCTTTGTATTGGCAACTTTTAGAAATGCTCTTTCTAAGTTTATAAAACTTGATATTACAAACTCCTAAGTTGTTTTTCCTTTTAGCTCACAAGAAAAATATGAAACAGTTGGAAAACACAAGAGACAGGAAACAAAACTTGTGACAACATACTTGCTAGGCGATCTCTTTAGCGTTCTCTCTTGGCTATTGTAAACATAAAACAAATACATATATCTAATAAAATCCTAACCTTAATTGTGTAAAGAAAGAAACAATCCTAACTTCCCTTCTGACATTCTTTTAACAAAACTTTTTCACAATCATGTAAAAAAAGAATGTTACACAAAATAAAACACATGTAATCAAATACTCAGCAATCATACTCCTCCTAAACAAACAATTAAATAATACACATCAGAAATTCAAAATATTCCCCCTAAATATTTGAATATGTACCCCGTCTTTTTACTACAAAGCACCAAAACCATACCAAAGATTTATTAATCATAACAAACACAAAAATATTTGACATAAATAGAAAAATAACCAAAGCTAAAAAGAGTATCAATTATCCAGTAAGGCACAATAAAAAACAAGGGCAAATAAAAAAATAAACAAACATAGTAAAAGAAAAAATTCAGTTTATCATCTGTAAAGTAAAGAAAATGAATTAGCAAAGACGAAAAGATGCTGCAATGAAATAAAGGAAACTATTTTACACTATTTGGTGCAGCGAGGTTAAGAATTAGTAGGACCTTAATGCTAGGATTCTAACGTTAGAGCATCTAATGTTAGAGCAACGACCATTAGAATAAGGGACTTAGGCAGTATAAATTTAGTGTTTTGAGGTGGAATAAATTTAACAATAGGAATAAGAACTATTAGCTACAAAGGTTGATCAAATAGAGTTGGAGTAGCAATAAACACAAAAGGCTACAAAGACTATGCTAGTGAAGCTCGAAAAGTGGAAAGTATTTGTGATAACAGCAAATGTCCAATGTAGGATAAGCATTGTGTAGTATTTATATGCTGCTCAATAAGTGTTTCCTGCTTATTTGCAATGTTCTTAAGCCTTTTTTTTCTATATGTTTCTCCAAGCAAGATTAGTTAAGCTTAAAGGTGAACTCAAAACTAATACAGGTTGTACTAGAATAAAAAGTGGTCAGAAAGGATGTTTTCAAATTTGTCTCAACAGGCTATGTTATGATAGAACCAATTAACTTAGAGGCCAATATATCAAAAGTTTTAAGAGGTATACTTAACAATAACTCCTTATCAAGGTCATCATAACTAAGACACTTGTTAATTACACTAGGAAAGAAATCAAACAAGTAACTTCTAACATAAACCTTACAATTACATGAAAAATAATGAAACTTCATTTTAGATAAGAGATTTGTATAAAACTTAAAAAGAATAGCCTTAACATATTAAAACATTCTAGATACAATCCCTAACAACTTATTTTTCATTAAAGTCTTAACTATACCACAATCCCTAAATTGTATTACTTAGAGCACTCTTTCACCAATGAATTTTTGCTTAATCATAACCAAACATGAATTCTAATTTTCTATGGTGAAGAAAAAAACAGAATAGGTATTAGAAACACCAACATCAAATTCAAGAATTATCTTCTTTTTCTTTTGCTACTGAACAGAAGGTTTTGTCTTGGACAAACTTGGAGCATTTCTTGATCTTGTTGAAACAACCAATATTGGCTCAAGATCTATTACGACAAGTGGAAAAAGTTATGTATTTTTGCTAGTTCATCATCATTCTTACACTTTAAACATTGTGATTTAGATGATATCTGTAAAGAAGAACTAGAAACCCTAACTTCATCTTTTTGTTTTTGACAGATATTCTTGATTTGTTTTAAACCAGAATAAATCTTTAAATCTTTTTCCTTACTAAAATTGAATAAAATAACATCTAATAATATGATTATATATCCAAAAACATGAAGAGTCCTTTTAAATCGAAATGTCAATTTCTCATATGTCGCTTAAGCTTTCTTGGTTGCCTTTCTAATCAACAGCGAAGGTGACTTATCGACATTAGCTTCTAGCATCTTGGCACTCTTCAATTTAAGGGGTTGTTGTGGGTTTTTACCATTGTAGTCATAGCAAGTAATGCAAAAATTTAATACAAAAGGGAATAAGTGGAGTTAGGTTAAAATTGAAAACTAATAAGCCAAAACCAAGTTTAAATAGACATGGAAAATTTTGATTAAACCCCTAAAGATATTTTTTATATTTGCATTAAGGTTCTAACATAATCAAAATAGATCATGCACAAGCCCACGAAACTAACTTCTAATATGACTCATAAATTAAACAAATTTTGTACAAGTCAGTCCACCCAAAAAAAATTAAAGCAATTAATGGAAATAAACAAAAATAAAATTTAACTTTAAGAAAAGAATAAATCATATAGCATGATGTTCCAAAATTTTTCTTCACTTCAAAATGCATGATTTATCAAGGTTAAAGGCTTTACAATTTTACACCATAACACAATAAACATAGCTCTTGAACCTCATGTGTGTGTGCGAAGGTTGACTCAAGATTTTCTTTAGCTTTATCGACATTAACAATTCAAGCTTAAAATATCGAATGAGTAAGTCAAACTAGCAATATCATCTTGATCTCAATTTTATTCTATAAACTCAGCATACATGTAAATGAACAGTACATATTATATCTTACTATTGTCTTCATTTTGATTTTTACTTTTTTAATTTTTCAAAATTAGTATCTTTCACTCTATCATTAAGGTAACTTTTTTTTTTTTTATGGTAGATCATCTTCTACATATTGTGGATATATAGGATTAGATTACTCATAAATAGCTTCACACGATAATGTAGATAGTTTTTTTTAATCATAGAACATGCATAATTGTTTTATAGTAAAATAAGAATTTAGGCAAACAATTATGACTCAATTCAACATTTTGATTCCTAAATTGTATCAATCTCAAAAATCAAGTTTAGACCATAAATGCAATCCTATATAAATGTATAAAAGTTAGTTCATGATTTATCTATTCTCTAAACGATATGGAATGTCTAAACTCGCGCAATGATAATCAAGTACAAATTTGGCAATTTTAAACCATATAACATAATAATTCTTTTTTAAATATAATTGAGATATTTACAAAAAAAATCACATGAAGCAACGCCTTGATTTTGAGCATAGCCCTAAGACTTTACATAATTATTGAAATCTAGATGCATCATGAGATTTGATAAAGACGTCAATAAATTGATGTTTTGTCTCTACATATTTCAAGGTGACAATTTTATTTTCTACCAATTCTCTTATAAATTGATGTTTTGTGCATGGTAGCTTCTCACTGTGACGGACTTGACTCAGTCATGGATAAAAAGATCAAATTTTGCTTCTTGTTGTACCATGAAACCAAGTTATTTCAAGAAAAAAATAACCTCTAATTGTTCTCTTTTGGTTATCTACATTACTTGCCTAATTAACATCATTATCGCCAACAAGATTAACATTAGTATTATTTGAATACCAAATGCCATAATCACTAATTCCATTTACATAATGGATAATTCTTTTCACATCATACAAATATGACTCTTTTAGATTGGCATGGTATCTCAAACACATCTTTACATTAAAACTAATGTCTGGGCAACTCGCGATTAAATATAACAAATTACCAATCATGCTCCGATAAATATTAGGTTTAACACTCGACGCACTACCATCTTTTAGCAATTTCTTATATTTTTTCTTATGAGTGTCTTCAAGTGTTTGGATGTCTCTAACTCAAAGTTCTCCATTAGGTTTTTGGCATACTTACTTTGAGTGATAAAATTATCATCCTCTAATTGTTTAAACAATAAACCTAAAAAATATATCAATTTACTAACTAAACTTATCTTAAATTCATTTTTCATTTGAATTACAAATTCTTGCACCTTGATTTGAAAGTATAACGAAAAATTATGTCATACACGTAAATTTAAGCAATTATAATTTCATAATTAAACGTCTTGATGAATAAAGTTTTATCAACTCTCCTTCTCTTGTATCCTTTCTGGCATAAAAATTTGGCTAATATCTTATACCATACCCTAGAAATTTATTTTAACCCATATAATGTCTTCTTAAGTTTATATACATAATCAAGAAATTTAGAGTCTACAAAACCTTTGGGTTATTCTATATTGACTTCTTCATCTAACAAACCATTCAAAAATACACTTTTTACACAAATTTGAAATAATTTAAAGTTTAAAACACATGAAATGAAAAGAAGTAACCTAATTGATTCTAACTTAACTACTAGAGTAAAATTTTTTGTCAAAATCAATTCCTTCAATTTGTGTGTATCTTTGAGTAATTAACCTTGCTTTATTTCTTATTATATTACCAAATTCATCAATTTTATTCTTGAAAACCTATTTGGTTCCAATAATATTAGTATATTTAGGTCTAGGTACTAATATCCACACATCATTTTTCACAAATTGTTCTAACTCTTATTGCATAACATAAACCTAAGATTCATCTAACAAAACTTTTACGACATTTTTAAGCCCAATTAAGGAAGTGTAACAAATATATTTAGTAATGTTTGTATACCTTTTTCTTATTATCAAGTTTTTCTCGAGATTACCTATTATTAAGATAGAAGGATGGTTCTTTATTACTCTAGATGATGATTCTCTTCTAATCTGATATGTGAGAGTGCCATTTGATTCAAAGTCTGAAATTGTTTCAACTTGTTCTATTGCAACACAATCTTTTGTGTTTGTTGTAATATCTAAACAATTTGATTATATATGTTTGTTATTGTTTTGTTATTCTTTTTGGACTTTTTCTTGATTTCTCTCTGTGATTTTAGGCACTATGTCTCTTATGAATAATTTGTAAAATCTTTAAGATTATTAACAACTATATTTGTAGATTTTATAATAATTTAAGTTCTTATATTATATACACGATATACTCAACTATTATGTGAATATTCAAGAAAAATATTTTCATCGCTTTTGGAATCAAACTTACCTC
Source organism: Swietenia macrophylla (assembly GCA_032401905.1). NCBI lineage: Eukaryota > Viridiplantae > Streptophyta > Magnoliopsida > Sapindales > Meliaceae > Swietenia > Swietenia macrophylla. The sequence goes on along the minus strand of CP135561.1, from coordinate 4,156,330 downwards.
GCTTTTCTCTATCATTTAAGATATAACACATACTCTCAAAAATATGAAAATAACTCAAGTTTAATTTTTTACTTTTCTAAATTTCATATGAAGTTTTACCTATACATAAACATTAGTACACTCAGTTAATAATAAAGTATGTAACACTTACTGGTTAGTTTCTTTGAATTTAATATAACATGAGCCATTTCTATAGCACCATTCTATTCAAGAGTTTTAATATAAAAACTTCATGTGAAATTCCATACTTATCATAAGAATTAGCAAAAATAGTATTTTCAAATTTCTTTCTATGATCACTTCTTATTCTTACTATTTTTCTAATTTTGTGATCTTTCTCATTTTCTAATTTTACAAATAAATTTTTTGAATGCATCAAAAGTCTCTAATTTTTCTTGAATAAAATCAACCTAAGTATATCTAGAAAAATCATCTATACATACAAGGATATATCTTTTTACCTCTTATACTTTCTACATGAATCAAACCCATAAGCAATTTTTTAAAAATTTCTAGAACTTAAAACAATTTGGTTGAATATAACCTTTCAAGATATAGCAATGAGAGATAGGAATAAATTTTCTCATTTTCTCTTTTAATTTACGATGATAACTCGAAAATTTATTTTAAATCATATTAAAAGGTCTAAATTTAGCAAGTGCAACTTGTATAAATACAGTTTTAAAACATGATCACTTTCTTTTAGTATATCCAAGTACTTAATGATTATCACTATATTTACCAAAGTTAAAATATGATTAAATTTTAATGTACCTAAATTCAGTATTTTTAAGAATTTTTTAGTATAGTCAAGCTTATATTCTATTTCACTGATTCTTTTATCTTTCTCTACAATAATCATCTTCATTGAGCTCACTATTATCTTTGCTTTAAATTCTATATGCACATTTCTTTATACTTGTCAAACATTAATTTATAAGAAATTTGTATTATATCCAAGTATAACTCACTTTCTGCATCATTTTAATTAAAATAGTTTCATTAAGACCAATTTTTAAGTCAATTTCGTCACAACAACCATTTGCTTTTGTTACAATAGAATGGGATTCTTGCACTTTTTCATTTTTTTTAAAACATGAGTATACATTAAATGCAATGTAATTACTTATATTTTCTAAGCTTTTTTCCTCTAATTCATCATCACTCCAGATAATGTTCATGGCTTTTGATTTCTACTTGAGAGTATTGGCACATTAAACTTGTATGTGCCTGAAACCTTCACATTCCCTGCATTGTATACCATGTCTTTTGTTAATATTAGAATAATTCATTAGAGCCTTACATTTTGAAGGAAATTTAGATGTTCACTTTTTTTTCCATGTTATTCTTCTTATAATTTTGTTAAAATTTTTGGTAAAAAGTGTAATAACCTTAGAATCATCAATTTTCACACTTTCTTCATCTTCAATGTCCTTTGCTTTAACCTAAAAAGCTAAACTTTTGTCCTTCTTTGCTGTTTCAGATTTATCTCAAATATTTTTAGTAATCCTATTAATTCTTTAACCTTTATTGGATCAATATTCTTACTTTCTTCAATCACTATCACCTTTACTTGAAATTTGTCAAAAACTAAACAAAAATTGTTCTATAATTTTGAGTTTTAAGTATTCTACACCTAAAGCATAAGATTCATTAGCAATATCATTTAATCTGGCATTAAAGTTAGTAAGTAATTCATCATCTTCTATTCTTAAATTTCAAATATAGAAGCAAGCATCTAAAGTTTAAAATGTTTTATTGCTGAAATTCCCTTATAAGTAACATGAAGGATAGTCCATGCTTTTTTTGCAGACTCGCGGGTTGAGATAAGCTTGAATTGATTAAGATATACTGTATTGAAGATTGCATTCAGCGCTCTTGAATTATAATTCACTAAGATGTCTTTTTTGCTTGTCCAAGTATCTTCAAGTTTAAGAACTGTGTTATTGTTGGTATTAGTCGTAGTAAAAAAGTTTCAACCATGAGTTGCTGCCCGCCAAGCATTCTTATCTATAGATTTGATGAATGCACGCATTATTACCTTCTAATATGAGTAATTTATGCCATCAAGCAATAATAATCATGATATAGATCCTTTTTCTCTTTGATTGTCCATATATACACTTAAAACAAATCAAAACACTAAAAATCTTACCAAATAATTAGTAACCCGCTTTAACACTAATGGAAATATCTATTTATGTTAGACTTTACCAAATGTAATTAATTTTTGTTAATTAATTACACCAAGTAATCACAGTATAAGAAAATAAAAAAGATTACAGAATTTTAACATAGTTCGAATTTTTCAATTCTATATCTATAAGGACACACCCAAAAAAAAATAATTTACTAAGAAAACAATGGTTACAAGCACTAATAAATTTTAACAAAATAAAAAATTTCTTTTATATTTGCCATCGTAATGTTGAATCTTCTTAAATAACCTTGCTCAATGAGATCGCTTCACTAATTTCTATTGAACTCCATTCAACAAACACAGGTCTTCATCTTGACAACACTTAAAAACACTTTTTTTAAATTTATAAAACTAGATATAATATACTCACAATATCTCCCAAATTATTTTTTTATCTCACAAGAAAAATATGATACAACTAGAAAAACATAAAACGCACAAAATAAAACTTGCAATAACACACTTACTAGATGATCTCTTTGATGTTATCTCTTGGCTGTTGTAGACATAAAACAAACACATATATAGAGGAAAATCCTAACTTTAATTGTGTATGATTTTGTTTCCTAAACTAACAAAAAATGTAATTTCTCAATTAAAAAGAATTCTTTCCTAAATAAAACTCTATTTGTTTTTTCCTTTTACTAATCAAAAAATATTTTAAATGAAGCTTTGTAAATTAACAAAAACATTACTAGTGACTAATATAACAAGAAAGCCTAAAAATTCTCGCATTGTAAAACTTATTAAAATATGAGTGAACAATATCACATTTATAATTAGTAATCAACATTAACTAACATTGTATATTGTAACCAAACTAGATGTTGTAATAAGACTGATAACATAATTTTGCAAAAGATGCCAATAATGTAAACTTTATCACTCTTTTTTCCTTCTTTATCCCTTACATATACAAAAAACAACAAAAAAAATAAAAGATAAACAAACATAAAATCTTCCATAAAATAAAAACAAAATTAATAGATCATTTTTTTACAAAAAATTTGATTAGTCATTTCTTTTTCTCTATTTGATTTTGATATCTCAAATTATTATAAAACCTCTTCATAATCATAATGTTGAATCCAAACTAGTTTTATAACTTAATAAAAGAGAATCATATAGCCATTGTTGTAATCCACAATTAATTGCCAATTATTTTAAACACTAAAAATTAGGAACGAAATGTCAATAAATTATAATTTACAGTATGGAATTTATTCATATTTGCAACTAGCTTAAATTAGGACTAAAATTTTTATAACTATATAGAGATTAAAATATATATAGCATCATTATAAAAAGGTATCTTGCTGTATATACATGGTTAGAAATTTTTTTAATTCTTAAATATTTGTAGTAATTTAATGTAAAGTTTTATATTTGAGAGCATAATGTTTAATAGAATATAGAAGAAAAGAAAAGAGAAAGACAATAATAATAAAAGAAATAAAATAAAAAGTGGGTGGATAGACTAGTCATTTTTCTCGCATAGAGTTCGGCCTTGTTTAGTCTTTGGGATACACTTTTTGGTAGTTGAATAGCCATGACCTTTGGTAACACAAAGACTATATATGATAACATAAAAACTATATATGATCAGTTTAATTTTTCTATCATACCCAATTTAAATCTGATATAATTATCTCTTTTTTACATACTTGAGAAAGTCTTATTCAATAGGGTTAGAAAATGCCATGTAGATTAATAATTGTTTAATATGTTAGAGGATTTTTAGCAGATTAATTGATATTTATGAGCCTCTATTGTATTTCAATATAGTTTTTAATCCTTACGATGATCAATCCTAATGCAATTCAGCAAATACAAAAAAGACACACCCATGTTAGATACGAATAGTAAAAAATTTTAAGAAAAAATAATCCCAATAGTTTTCCCATTGCATTTCAAGTATTTATCTAAAATCATTATACATTATTATACTTAAGTTGCAAGTCAATATTTGTTGTTTACAATCTTTCTGGTTATCCATTGCATTTCAGGTATGATTGTATAAATTTCTGCTCAACTTGCAAAATAACTTTACAAAGAAAATTAGCAATAAGATTTCATAGATCTTACAGTGAAAGGTTTAAAAGAATCCTTATAGTAAAATGTCCATATATGTATACATTTTTTTTACCATCTATAGTTAGCCAATATTTTTATTTCCAATCTTTGAAAAGCTTAAATATTTTTCATCACATAAGCATGTAAAATCTTATTACAATGTTCAGTGCAATTGCCTCATTTGTTTCCTAGATTAAAGCCAGAGCCCATCATGATTAGCAAACTGCATGTCTGGTGGTTATTTAATATCATTAAACCTTAAAGCATTTATAGTGGTTATTTGTTCCTTAAAGATTACATTATAGCAATAAGTATATTTCTCTATCAATGACACTGTAATAATTTAGTTAAATTCTAGTACATATTTAGTCATACTAATAAATTAATATTATGAAATGTAGGGCCCACAATCATTTCCCTAATGTTTTCTTACACCACCACTTTATTATTTGTTTGCTCTACCACCCCATTATTCCATTGCTTTACCAACCCATTATTTCCTACTTTAAGCCATTATTCTCTTACACTAACTCCTTATTATTCTTTTACACCACTAATGCATTATTCCCCCACACCATAGTTGCATATTTTGTTGTTCGATGAATTTAAAGCCAATATGCTGGCCCAATTCAATGCTTTAACTGTAGAAATCAAACAAATAGGATAAAAATTTATGCATGATATATATGGTCTATAAAAGGATATTATTCGTGTAGAATATAAAATTGACATGCTTAGGCTAATATTCTTTGTGGACGGCTACAAACAAACAATAATATATTTCTCACATCGCCTATTTAGGTAATTATATTTTAATTAATAGTTTGTGTTGGTGATTGTATTGAAGGTGAATGATACATTTATATGTAATGCAACTATTGATGGTCAACATTTATATGTAATGCAATTATTGATGGTCAACTTATATTATAACATTGGGAGAGGTAAATATTTATTATTTATTTTATACATATTTGGTAAACTGTCAAATTATACTAAACTCCATTTTTTCTCAAAAATCACATATATTAACGATTGTAATTAACATTGTGTGCAATTTGAAAGTCCACTTGGTTTTGTCATTATAATAGTTGATATAACCACCAACCAAATGCATGTAGTAGTTATTAAAGAAGGTCAGTACAGTACAGGAATGATCCATATTGTAAAAGTACTTATATTAATCCTATAAGGAGACATCATCTAACACATTTCAATTGACCTTTTCCAATATATTCCGCCAACCTAGTTATTCCTTTGATACCTTATCTATCTAATATGCTTAAGAGTACTGAAATTGGTTGCAAACACCAAATGTTTGTATAAAGACACATTTAATAACTTCAATACCAAATTGGCTTTACAATATTTATGATCTAGACTCATATTTAAATGATACTATAAGTGGATGTATTTCAAGCCTATTATACAATTTCATGATTTCATTTAAAATGGTAAACATTTATATCATATTTAAAATTGATTGCTATTGTACTTTCAACACATCAATGAGTATTTATATCTAGTTGCTCATTGATAAAAGTGTTGTCCATATATAATGAGACAAAATTGAACAATTATCTCTTCACACCTATATGTATGTATTATAAGATTTAGAAAGGTTTTATAGCATAAAATAAGTAATATATTTATTATTTTATTTATACTTTGTAAACTCAATTACTATACGCTTAGAAGGAGACATAGGAAGGAAGGTTCCAACTAGTTTCCCACTTAGGCAGGATAATACACAACATATTAAAGGGGATGTTAAGGGTGTGCAAAAGCTTTTGACACATGCAATTGTATATGCATTTCTACACTAGTCTGTAATAACCATTAGGTTGTGTGTTCTGTGCACTTGCATAATTAGTTCATTACAATATATGACTCAACACCATTGATTCATTCTAATAAAAGGATAAAGAATATGTTAAAGTTATTATGCTAGATGTTACTTTATATCATGCATTACTGGTGAGTTTATATAAGCAAACTATTTACTATGATCTTCATACCCCTTTTAGTTAATACATGCTAATTGATTCACCTCGACAAAATATAAGTAGCACCGACTGTGGCATATTTATGTGTAAGTTTATTGAGTATGTTGATTTAAGGCATACATGAAATTTTACCAATAAGCATGAACAATTATTTAGAGTTAAAATGGCATTTGATTTCTATTCAAGATCTTGCTTTGATATATATTATATTTGTTGGCTATATAACATTTACATTGAATATTTCCAAAATTAAAATTTCGATACATCAACAATTTATAATACTTTATATATTTTTTATTGTAACTGCAAAAATAAACTTTGAAGAGGAACAACATTGCAATTAATGTGCATAATAGATATTCATAATACTTGATGTAGTCAAATGTATCAATTATCATACGATTTCACATGTTGATTTGATATACATATATTATAGCCATTTTGTTTAATATGCATATATTATAATTCTTTCATTCAATTCTTATAGCTTCTATCTACAATATTTATAGTCAATAAATATAATGTAATAGTGGAAAGAACAAGACAATACAGTTAATAAATACAATATAGTAATGAAAAGAACAATAAAATAAATTATACTAATCTGCAAACAAATTTGTCATAAAATAAGTTGTTTTACAAAACATAAACAATTATAAGGTTGCAACATAAGAGTTGCTCATTTGGTTCATAGTACATTGTATCATAACATATCGCATGATTGTGCCCATGTTGTTTATATTGTGAACATCTCTATATTACTGCCTCTTCTATTGTAGATGGGATGTATTAATTTCTTAGTCAACTAGTTAGAACATGACCTAATTATGGTGGTACAATGATGGAGTACAACTCTTTTAAAACTTTCTAGAATGTTGGGTCTTTAATTGAATAAATTTACTCTACATATGTTATCATGAGTATGTTATTCTTATAGCACCTTGAACAAAAATCTTCATACAGTTTTCAATCATATCTAATTGCAATGATTGCATGAGTACATGATAGTTACTACATATCAAAGTGCTTACATTAGTACGAGTTAGTGCTGAGATTGACCATAAGATTCTTTCCTCTGCCTTTGACTTCGAATTCAAACTGAGATATGAGAAAAACTAATAAAGTAAGAGAGAATTTCTTTTATTTGCAAACTTTATTTGCCATTGCTTAAGTTAGGACATATTCATCATGTTTTATTACCTCATTTCTCCTTTTGTAAAATTAACATTACAATACTAATTAATTTAATCGACTAAAACTATAATTGGGAGACAACGTGCATCTTTAAGTAATGCATTTAAACTCTCTATAATATTAATAATCATTGTTGTACCATCACACTAAAAAATGAGATATGGCCCACTTGTGAAATCCAACCTTATATTATAAATACATAAATGTCATTTAGTGTATCGACCTCAACTTGTTAATTTATTTTTCAAATTTACTGAACACATATATCTTTATAGCAATATAATAATACATAAGAAATGCATCTTTTTACAGTCTTTTAACTTGTACCTTACTATGAAATTTTTATCCATATGATACGAACAAAAATTATGGTATAAATTATAAAATACTTTCCTTATCCCCTCGTGTATGTTATGATATCAATCTAACGTAAACATCAAACCTAACGTAGCTTCAAATACATCTCGTAGTTTAAATAAAAACCATTTCAATTATACATTTTTTTAGAATGCCTGACTCTAAATGTCATAGGATAAATTTGGACATTTTTATCAACAACAATCACCATAAGCATGGTCCCCTGGTAAATGCCCTTCAAAAATATTGTCAATCATAATCACGAGCTGAATTGATAAAAAAAGACCACAAATAGATGAATCAAGTGCCATAAAGAAGCATAAAAAATGGTAGTGCTTGTCATTTTTTTATATGTGTAATTGTGCCCGAGTTATTGTCTTTTAAAACATGGCAAAATTATGAAAATAATTTGAAATACTCAATTAAATCCTTGAACGTTAATTTACACGTTTCTTCTCTAGCCACCTACACCTTATAATAAGATATAAGCACTCTAAACTTATAGTGTATGTCATCTTGGATATTTATTAAAGTGTAAATTATACTAGAATCTTGAAACTTGTCCATAATATATTCACCGATAAGTCTATTACTTGCCTATCAATATCCTAGGTGTAACTGATTGCTTCGACAAGTATGAACTTGCTATGACATTCATCAATCACATATTTTGATTCAAATCAATCTAATGTGGACTTTCAAACTTAAAACAGAAAATGTTTCTTTAATGCCACCATACCTAATGTATCTCATAACTCTTTCTTTGAACTAAAAATCTAACCAACATCTATGTCTTTAGAGTTTAAATTTGACAAGGCATCTTACATTCGAGAAAATGTTGGCAAAATTGGCAAGACATAACAAAAAGATCTTGATGGCCTTGGCATATTTTCTTAATACCCCATATATCTATTTCTTTGACTTCTTACAGTAGTAACATTCATAGTTGCATTAATATTCTCTTCATAACAGTTCATAATAGACCTAACTGTGTCGTAAGAATGTAAAATATGTCAGCATCTTTACCTTTCATGCTCAATTGAGTATCAAAATAATCATATATGGGGTCTTTATTATACTAACATAGAGATTATCATTTAAAAGATGCAAGATCTTCATACTATATTAATAAATGGACATACTCTATAAGAGTTATGTATTCACCATGTGTGAATTGATTGCTTTCCCAAAAAAAAAAACAAAAAATTGTACATGGACTTCTGAATTGTTATTTTATACATAAGAAATGCAAGACAATCTATAATTATTAGTGATACATAATGATGTATACATCATTGTTTGCTCTATAGTGATTTATAGTGGACTACACTCTCTTGTCTTAGTAATTATAATACTATTCATAAAAACAAATAAATGAAGTTCATCTGTAATATCCATGTAGATTAAGGAAACCATACCAATGTCTCTCGTATTCATTATGATTTTACTATTGAAAATTGCTCGGTCAATACGAATGCGATCATGTATCATGTGTATTAGCTGTTAATAGTTGATAGTTATTGATATAAATAAGAGTCAAATATTTACACTCATGTAAGGCCCATAATCATCTATGATGAATAGTAATTACCAAAAAATCAATCATTTTTTTTAAAAAAAATGAAAAATTAAATTAGTTAATTAATTTAAATTTATTTAATAATAATTCATAAATAAAATAATTTATAAAAAATATACATAGTTAATTAAATATTAACAAATTACTAATTATATAAATTATCAAAATTATTAATTACATATTAATTAAATATTAAGATGTATTACTAATTATTAATTAGTTTATTATTAATATTTAATTAATATTATATTATTTATTAATCTATATAATAATAATAATTAATAAATATATAATTAATAAAAAATAATTTATAAAATGTAAATAATTAATTAACAAATTATTAACTAAAAATAACAAATAATTAATTATATAAATGATCTAAATTAGCAATTAAATGTTAATTAAATGTTAATTGAGTATTATAATAATAATTACAAATTTTTCTTCAATATTATAAATTTCAAGTAATTCAATTACTATACACATGATTATTAATTATATTATTGTTAATATTTATTTAATATTATATTATTTCTTAATTATATTATTTTATTATTAAATTTATTCAAATTTTAATTAAAGAAGGAAAAAAGGCTGCGACCCCGGTCCTACTGCTGAGATTGCAGCAAATTGCTGCGAAGGTAGCAATATGACCGCCATATTTCATTTTATGGCAACTTCATTTTTCTGGTCATTTTCTATCCAATCATTTTTTTGATAACTTCCTCTCCAACCATTTTTCTAATAATTTCTTCTTATGGCACTTTTCTCTCTCAAATTTCCTCAAATTTTTCTCATTCACCAACATATCTAAGATCTCATTAATAAATAAATTTAAATTTTATAAGCATTAAAAATAAATAGCTCACGCACTCTTTTTTTTTCATTTGTTGTCTAATTTAGAATAAAAATTAAAAGAAATTAAGAATGATAAAAATTAGTAAAAATAAAAAAAGTGAGTAAATGTTAATTTCTTATTTAAATTAATTAACTATTGATAATAAAATTGTTCAAATTTTGTAAATACGACTATTTCATTCAAAAAAAATTTACAATTGATTATATACGCAAATAATTTTTAAAATAAAACTATTTTAAAATATTTTTTATTAATTTTATAATTTTAATTAATTATTAAAATAATATATTTGGTTGTTTAACAATAAAAGTTAAATTTCAATCATAAGAAAAATGAAATATCCTCTACTATTTTCTGTCTTACTCAAAACAACGGAATGCAATTGGTTCCTGACTACAAATTTTCTGCATTAACAAGAATGCAACAAAATTGAGTTGACAAAAAGCCAAAATGCTACTTTTCAATCTTCCTGGCCGCCCAGATACCGCACTAGGATTTGTTGTTTTGCCGACATCATACATACTATACAATAAATTAACGTACCTTGGACAATCAGAAATAAATAATCCTTTGACCCATCTCCATCGCACGAGCCGCGCCTTACCCTTATGACCTCTTCAATAACTGACTTTTATAAAACTAAAACAGAAGCTAAAAAGTCCACTCTTTCCATGTGGAAGGCTTTTCTCCGCACCAAGCACCAAGATTTTAATAAAAATATTGAGAACAATAAATTGAATATAAAATATATTTAATTTTTTAATTTTTATATTAATAATTTAAATTTTGTATTTATATTATAAATTTTTTTAATATTATATATTTTAAATTTTTTATTAATTATTTAACTTTACTCTTTTTATTTTAATTTTTTTATTTTTTATGTTTCGATTTTTTATTAATCTTTTTCAAGTTTAAGTTAAGAGAAATAAGATATATTAAATATACTTTAATCAAGAATACGATTATATTACCATTTAATTCAGTTAAAGGCTACTATTCTTGAAGTTGAATATACATAAAATTTTCAAATTCAAATATTCTTCTTAAAATATACTTACAATGTAATATATGTGTTAGAAAACAAACTTATTTCTTTAAATAAATTTACATGATAATTATGTGTATCCTCTGATACTATTGAGTTCTTCATATATAAAAATTCATATAGTTGCACTGCATACCCTGTATTAAAATAACAAAAAAGAAACTTATCATTTTCTGCCATGTATTTATACTGAACCAGAACAATTTAAGCCCCATCTTAGTTAACTGTCATTGAAAATTTCCTGTCCAGGTGACAGTATCATTTTCGGATCAAACTGAGTTTTTCACTGTCTACAAGTATTCCATTTTGGGCCAAAATGCTTAATCCATTCTTCCTTAGTTGCATGATCAGAAGTATATTGATTCACTTTAATGTCAGCAGTACCACAGAACCGCAATATTTCTATGTTTTTGGTGTCCAAGGCTTGCCAGTTATGAATAGTACCCTATCCTTGTTGGCGTGATCATCGTAATATTTGGCTACTTCAGAAACGTAGGTGATGCCTGATTGTTTAATAAGGGAAGTTATATTTTGGCGACGCGAGGGTGATTGAAAATAAGGAGAATTAGAGTTCATTAACAGTTGACTTTCCAAATAATCCGCAAGTTTTTGGATGAGTCCGGTTTGCAATCAAATTTTCTTGGTCTGCGCGAAATGAAGTGAAATCGCTGTAAAGTTTGCGTAACCTACAGTACAGTACATTGCACACAAAGTCGCAAAAATGCAGTAAAATTAATATGAATATTTATATTTGAACATTATGTATGCAAAAGGGAAATGTAAATTCGCAAGTTCTCGCTAGGTCGGTCCAGTTGTTTGATGTGCAACTGTATTTATCATAAATAAATATTTTACTCATCTTATAATGTTTGATTCCATCAAAAAAAAAATACTTGTTGTACTATATGAAATCAAAATTAATATGATTATGTATTTGACAAGGCCAAAAGTCAAACTATAAGAGCAGAGTTTCCAAAACCAAAAACATATTTTAATATAGTATTTAATTAAAATAGAATTCAAGAAAAAGCAAGCAACGAAATAAAAGAATATTTTATTAATTTGGAAAAAAAAAAAAAAAGAAGACTTGCACTATTTTTCTTGGCCGGCTCGAGGACGGTTCTTGCCCATATTATAACACCAAACTGGCCAAAACCTCCTAAAACTGCGTGAAACAACTCAGACTTTTACTCGAGGGAGCAACTCTCTAACTCCCCATTTCCTGCATTGAAGAAAGGATCACGCCCCGCTGTTTTTATGACTCTACGTCATTTCTTTTAATTAATTTTATTTATTTTTTATTTTCACTTATTTACTCTACCCTTTTTATGCCACAATGATACGTATAATCATAATTAGTGTATATTCCCGGTGATAAATTTGATACAAGTATTAATAGTCCGATAATCAATTGTAAGAATTTAATTAAAGGTTCAGCCAATTCCATTCTAGTGTATGAGTGTGCACGAACAATGCTCAGCATCAATTCCAATAGACATATGATAATTATTAAAAAGTTTAGATGTAAATTTATTAACATTGTTTAATTTAATTTTTTTCATCAAAAAATTAAAAAATTTGACTCATAATTTAATGATTCGAGTAAGAAGTCTAAAAGAATGCAAAGCTGCAAATAGAAAACAAAAGATATATGACTATTTAATGGAAGCATTGACTAAGACCAAAAAATAATAAAATGACACACAATTTAGTTGAAATGATTCTAAAAATTTAAGACATTTAATATTTAAATTTAAATCAATATATCACACATTTAAATCACTTAAAATTGTAAATTTTGATCATTTAATTATATAATAGTAATCTTTTAAGTATGGTAAAAAAAATTCACTACAAATATGTTCAAGAATAAAATTACAAAATATCCTATTAAGGTTTCATTCTGGCTCTAACAGAAAGAAACTAACTATTAAGAAATACAGTAAAAATAACTAAATGTTAAATTAAATTATAAAATTACATAAACGGATATACATAAGTCTAAATTACTTTGTTTCGTGTGCATACAAATAAATTTAAAGCCAACTTTTTTCTCATTCCTGGATCAGAGCGTTTGAAACCATGATCAATAAAGGTGGCAAGAAAGGTGATGAGCAATTTCACTCAAAATCCAAAACACAACCTTATTAACCTTCCCCCTTTTTCTTTTCTCTTTTTTTTTTTTTTTTTTTTTTTGGTGTCCTCTCTTTTTCTTTCTTTTTTCTTTTTAAATAAATTAGAGAATAAATTATGATTTTTCTAAGAGAGTTCCTGAGCAAAATCCAATACAAGAAAACTCAAAACCTATGAAGGCAATGTTGTTTTGCACTGCCACCAACATATCCTTTTTTTTCATTTATTTTCGAAGATTATGGGAAATATTTCATTTTCATGCATGGAAGATAATGATGGTGCGTTTGTGGATACTCATGTGGGTTGTATATAAATGGATAATTCATTATTTTTAGGTTTGCATTAACTAACCAATTTTCGAATAAATTTCGTCCTTTTTTTTTCACTCTTCTTTTTGTAAGCCTAATACCAAAAAACAGAAAAAAGGAATAAAAAAAAGAGAGAGAGAGCGCAATCTGGAGAATAGAGAAAAGAAAAAGAAGCAACTGAAATATAAAAGAAATAACTGGAAAAAAGAAAAGAAATCGAAGATAAAAGATATGATAAAAAAAATAATGCTAGCGGTTTTGAGTGAGAGAGATGTGGGTTCGGTTTCTGGAGAGAGAACAAAGAGATGGATTTTGTGGGGGGAGAAGAAAAAAATAACGATGAATTTTTGGAGAGAGAATAAAGATATAAAAATGAAGTATAATAAAGAGAGTGCCGAAGTATAAAACTATATAAATCAGGAATAAACCAATAATTTTTTTTTCTTTATTTATTTATACATTTTCCTCAAACATCAATTTTGGCTGTTAACTAAAATTGTAAATTTAACTTAGGTTAACCTCAAAATTTTCTCTCTTTTCCCTCGCATACAAAATTCAACGAAGCAATAAAATAAAATAAGTACAGACACAAAATCTTCCATGAAATAACAACAAAATTAACAGATAACATTTTTTTCAGATTTGATCAATCTTTTCCTTTTCTCTAATTGATTTTGATATTTCAAACTATCATAGAATAGCCTAGTTATAATCATAATGTTGGGACAAAACTAGTCCTATTACTATTTAATAAAGAAGAATCAAAGAGTCATAATTTTAATTCACAAATAATTACCAATTGTTTTAAGCACTAAAAAATTAGGGCCCCTTTGTTAATGAATTGGAAATTGCAAATAAAATGGATTAGTAGAATTAAAGAGCAAGTGCAAAGTTAAATGATCAAATTCAATAATTTTACTACACTAATTAAATAAATATTGATATCTTTCTTAATCATTAAACTAACTAATAAATCAGTTACACTTTAACTAAAAAAGATTTTATTCTTGCAATTAGATAAAAAAAAGAAGGAGATAATTTTTTGGATAATAGTATGAAAATACAAATATTTTTGTGTCATGAAACTTTAAATATACTCAAGAAGTTAGAAACAACTTCAACAAGAATGTGACTATACTAACAAGTTATTACGTACCCACAAATTAGAATATATGGTAATAACTCTAAAGTATAAATTATTATCTCAAAAAAAATTTTAAAAAATATTTTATTCTATCTTTTTTTCTAAAACAAAGCATACATTTTTTTGTAATGTGCAAATAATTATTATTATGTGAAAACAAATTCCTTTTAAATGAATTTAAAAAATTTACAACTTATTATAATATAAAATTTATTTATATTTATAACTAGCTCAAATTAAAATTACAATTTTTATGATCATACGAAAATTATTTCTATATAAAACATCATTATAAAAAATTCTCACTGTATATATATATGGTTAGAATTTTTTTTTAATTCTTAAATATCAGTAGTGATTTAATGTGGAATTTTGTATTTAAGAGCTTGATGGGTAATTGAATATAGAAGAAAAAAGAGAAGGAAACCGGCGGTAAAAGAAACAAAATAAAAAGTGAGTGCGATAAGTTTAGTATATCAATTTTGTAATTTTAGCTAGTAAGATAATATGTTTCGTTGTTCAACAACAAAAATTAAATCTCAATCCTAAGAAAATTAGATGAAAAGATCCATACTATCCTCTACTATTTGCTGTCTTATAGCTAAAGGCATCGGATTGCAATTGGATCCTGTCAAGAAATTTTCTTCATTGACAAGAATACAACACAATTGGGTCGACAAAAAGTCAAAACGCTACTTTTCCAACTTCCTGGCCGCCCACAGACTGCACTAGGATTTGCTGATTTGCCGACGTTCTGTATACGTATCATAAATTAAAATAACTTTGACCATTGAAATAAATAATTCTTTCACCCATCTCCATTACACGAGCCACCCAACAAAAGCTAAAGTTTACTCTTTCCGTATGGACGGCTTTTCTCAACATGTTAGCATCACGTTAACAAAAATATACGGGCCTTGACTACAATATATTGAATATAAGATAAATATAAATTTTTTTATTTTTTATATTAATTATTTTAAATTTTATCATTGTATTTTAAAATTTTTATGTTATTTATTTTAAATTTTTTATTAATACTAAAACAAAAGCTAAAGTCTGCTCTTTCCATATGGAAGGCTTTTCTCAACATTTTACCATGACATTAACAAAAATATATGGGCATTGATTACGCTACATTGAATATAAGATACATATAAATTTTTTAATTTTATATTAATTATTTTAAATTTTATGATTGTGTTTTTAAATTTTTATGTTATTTGTTTTAAATTTTTTATTAATTAATTTCACTTTTATATTTTATTTTTATGTTTTTTTGATTGTATGTTTCAAGCTTTTCATTAATTACTTTAAATATTTCATTAATTATTTTAAGCCTTAACCAATTGTATGACTATGTTACCATCTGGTGCAGTCAAAGAAGAGTATTCTTGAAGTTGAATTTGCATCAAATATTCAAATTCAAATATTATTCTTAAAACACGTTTATGATGTAATTCTGTTAGAGAACGAACAGCTTATTTCTTTAAATAGATTTACATGATAGTAAGTGTATCCTTTGTTACTATTCGGTTCTTCATATATAAAATTTCATATAGTTGCACTGCATGCCATGTATTAAAATAACAATTTATTGATTTCTGCTATGTATACTGTCCCGGAACAAATTAAGCCTTAACTTAGTAAAATGTTATTAAAAATTCCCTGTCCAGGTGACATTATCATTTTCGGATCAAACTGAGTTTTCCACTGCTGAAAAGTATTCCATTTTGAGCCAAAATGCTTAATCCATGCTTCCTTAGTTGCATGACGAGGAAGATATTGCTTCACTTTAATGTCAGCATTGTCGCAAAACTTCAATATCTCTGTGTTTTTGTTGTCCAAGGCTTGCCAGTTATCAACACTTGCATCCAAAAGTCCGGCAAGGTAGAAAACATCTTCATCTGGTATAACTGCTGACATTCTGTCATCCCATCTGCAATTCATCAAAATAAATGAATATATAAGATGATTATGTAGTTTATGTATAATATATGGGAAAGTCAAACTTACTTGTTTCGAAGCATGGGATAAAGAAGGATAAGTGAGGAGGTGAAATTTCGCTTAAGAAGAATGTCCCTGAAAACACCATTGTCGAAATCTAAGATTCGAGATTTTGGTATAAAGAGATTCAGCCATGGATGATAAATATCCCACAGTCCTTTCATCCGAAGAGCTATCTCTTCAGCGTGAACTCTATTCAAGAAGTCTAGGTAGGTCACATCGGACTCGAACATAAATCCGGGGATGAAACCTTTTAAGTTTTTGAACAGATTATCCGCCAGTATCTGTTGACAAAATATTAACAATATAAATATGTTGGACTGTGATATATTAACTAATTACTGATTACTGAGGAAGATGAAATACCTTATCTTGTTCGGCATGATCATTGTAATATTTGGCTACTTCAAGAACGTAGATGATGCCGAATTGTTTAATGAGGGAAGTTATATTTTGGCGACGCGAGGGCGGATAAAAATCAAGAGAATTAGAGTCCATTAAAAGTTGACCTTCCAAATAATCTGGGAGTTTTTGGACTGGTCCGGTTGCAGCAATCAAAATTTCTTGGTTTGCGCTAAATGAAGTGAAATCGCTGTAAAGTATGCGCAACCATATAACCTACAGTACAGGCAAAGTCACAAAAATGCAGTTAAATTAATGTGAATGGATCAGCTCTCGCGCCGGCAGATTATGGCTACATTATGTACGGTAAAGGGAAATGTAAATTCTCAAGTTCTCGCTAGGTCGGTCAGTTGTTTGAATAGTATTTAATTAAATAGATTTCAAGAAAAAGGGAAGCACCAAAATTAATTTAGTAAATTGGAAAAACAAGGAGACGTACTCTATTCTTGGCCGGCTCGAGGACGATTCTTGCTCTTGTTATAACACCAAACTGACCTAAACCTCCTAGAACTGCGTGAAACAACTCAGAATTCCGAGAATGGGAGCAACTTACTGACTCTCCTTTTCCTGCATTGAAGGAAAGCGCAAGCCACGCTTTTTTTTTTAGCTCCCCTTCTACTTGTATACTTCTCTTATGTTAATTAACTACTTATTATATAAAAAAACATCATAATAAATGTTTTCTTTCATTCTGTAATAAAATAACTACTATTGATTATCTACAAAAATACATTTTTATCTTATCACATATTATTATCATCGAATATGTGTATATTTATATTGTTTCTTAAAATGAATAACATACTTTGAAATAAGATGCATAGTTTCTCCTGTATTGTATACTACAAAATGCAAAACGAATTCTTATAGCACAACAGTGATCATCTGTCGTGATACATACCTGCATAAACTTCGAAACGTGCTGGTGTTCATAATTTTCAAATCAGTTTAATTTGGCTTTGAATCCAACTGAATTATCTGAGTTTCATAGGGAAAGAATAATAATTGTCTAATAAACCAGTTAAATAAGTAAAATATTGTCTTTTTCATACTTATGAATTCATTAAAATTATCAAAATTCATTGTAATCTGTTTGGATTAGATTCTGTTGGTCGGCTTAAACTAAATAGAATTAATTTTCGGCAACCCTTCTATTTAAATCATTCGGAGAAAACAAAAAAGGCATTAAAATAAAGTCATACCAGTTAAAACGTCCAATTCAAGGACGTTGCTTATCTGAGGTCCTCTGCGGTGCGTTTGGCCGCTAATTCCAGCGTTGGATAGCGTCCCTCCAACGGTTAGATACAAATAATCTGTCCAGGAAACCGGCGAAAGTCCCTGTTTCAGTGTAGCATTCAACACATCAATCCAAAGCTGCTCGCCGCCAACATCTGCATAAAATCCTGAAGACTGGCTCCCGGAGATTACAATTCCAGTCCCGTTTCTGAAATTATTCAGAGAGTTCATCTCCACTATGACTCCGTCGCTAGCCTGAGCCTGACCCCAGACGGAATGAGCTCGGCCTTTAGCTGCGACGGTGTATGGAGGATCGGGGGAATTGTATGAGAAGTTTATCAGGGTTTTGATATCTTCTACAGATGACGGATAAAGAGCTGCTGCAGGTTTTTGGCTAACAATGTGACCGTAATCCGTAGAAGCTGATTCGATGGCGTCAGGGTCTGTAAGAATCTTGTCTATGAGCTGGGATGGAAGTGAAATAGCCATAGTTGATGATGTAAAAGAGATTATGATGAATATTAATACTGTAAAATATGTTGGGATTTTAGAAATTGTAGCCATTGCTGTGACGGAAAAGCTCAAGAGCACTTGGCAAAACGAATTGTTTTTGTTGCGGTGGAGAATGTGGGATGTCAATGAGAGGTGTTATATAGATGATAACTGCGTATCAAATCCTTATTAATTATTATATTTTGTTTTAACGAGGGTTCATGTATAAAACATATTGCGAGGGTAGGTTTTGTTAATTTGGACCCAAAAATCTAGACTTACCATAACCGAATACTTGAATACTTTAAGGCTGCTCATTAGTCTTCCCATAAAATTTCGTTACTCAAAACCAAAAGAATAAAGAATATTATTCAAATCTGAGATAATTCTAAAAAGAATAATATAAATTAAAAAGATCAAGTTGCCATCAAATAGAGGAGTCTACAGCACTTAAATATTATCATAACAATAAAATATTGGTGATATATAAGTATTATAGGTAAACTAGTAAGAACACAAACGGAAAATTGGTCTAGACCAGCCAAGTTTTGAGAAAAACATTTACACTTTTTCCTGTTATAAATGTTATAAATCCAGAAAATTCAGACTCTTGTTTATTATTTATTTTATTGTCCACAATATAATTCAACAATTTAAGACATGATTTATAATTATATTTATATGGGGGTATATTGTTCACTGCATTGAGGACTCTTATTTCTGTAAACATTATTGAAGTGTGTCATAATCACAAAAGTTTGACAATATCTTGCATTTTTGTTCATAAGACTTCGTAATTTTTATTTACAAATATGCTATTTTAAAAAAATTAATTCATTGATCCTTGACTACATATGAGGTCTTGAGCTTTAATTAGTCATCTTATTAAATAAATTACCATATAATTTGTTGTTATAAAATTATTTGTCTAGTATAAAATTTTTCAGTGACCTATTTTTATGTCTAGAAAATAAAATTATGAATATATTTGGTTCTTGATTTTATTTGTTGCAAATAAAAATTGTTTTTACTAATCTTATATTCTTTCATTTGACAGGTCATACTCATTGCAACTTTTATTGTGTAGAAAATATTTGTCATGTAACGATGTTTTATTCTCGTGTAAATTATTAAATAAAAAATAATTTTGCATCAAAAAATTTAGTATAAATACATTTCATTTTACAATTAAATTTTAGTAAAAACTAACAAACAACGTCGTAGACCATGTTGATCTCAAAAAAAAAATCTCAATATCAATCAAACTTGTAATCGATGTTAACCTTATTTATTAGCTAATGATTTAAATTATTTTAATTACATCAATTAAAATAATTAACAATACTAAATTAGTTTATATTAATTTGATCATTAACTATTTTATAATGCAAGACTGAAAATTAAAAAATGTATATATAGTAATAATGCTCTCTATCAAATAAAAAAAAAATTCTTTCATTGCATTTTAGGAAATTAAAATAATAACCAAGGGCAAAATTGTAATAAAAACTCATTAAATACACTTTTCTAACAAGTCAATATTCACACTACACTTTAACATGGCATTCACAGTGCATCGATCAAATCCAAAAATTAAATGGAGACCAATAAGTATACCATATGCTAAAAAATGTTGGAATGAGTTTGTTAATAAAAGATAATCTCAAGAGATTTTGGGATTGAAGTGAGGATGTTAAGATAGCATGGAAATATTAAAGGGATTTTATTTGGTTTCCATTAATTACGGAGTAGAATTATAGTAGACTTTGTTTTTGGTATAGCCTTTATAAATAAGCATACTCTTGTAATTTTAAAACATGATTGAATAAAAAAACAATATCCTTTTTTTTCATGGTAGCAGAGCATAGATTCTAGGATTCTGTGAAGTGAAAAAAACAAACAATGGCCGATGGTAAGGAGAGAATCTAATTCTTTCAGACTTGATCTCTAAAATATCACAGATGTTGAACTAGACAACATTGAGTCACGAATTCGTTATTGCACCGATTGGCATCAAGTTAGACAACGCTATGGACTTTAGTCCCAAGTTGTTGAAATATACATCTCAGGCAAATACAAATTGGGATATGTAAACGGTGATCTTCCATAACCCCTGGAAAGTGATCCTAATTTCAAAAAATGGAGAACTAAAAATGCTATGGTAAGGGGATGGCTATTAATTCAACGGATCCAAAATTGATGAACTGTATTTGGTTCCCAATGACAAAAGCAGTATGGGTTGCTATTGCTACAAAATATTTTGATGGCACCGACAGCTCTCAAGTTTATGATACCAAGAGGAATGTGACAAGGCCCAGATTAGACAAATGACTTATCAAAACATGTTATAACAGTCTCTAAGGTCTATGGACGGAAATTGATTTTAGTCGTCCGAATCTGATGAAATATGAAATTGATACTCAAAAGTATAATTCTATCCTACAAGAGGATAGAGTTTACATTCTTGAATGGACTAGATGATCGTCTTGACAAGATTCGAGATGATGTGCTTCAAAGTCAGCCATTTTCTATAGTAAAGCAAGCCTATACATATGTTCATAAGGAAAGATTGAAGTGAAACAGTAATGTTGACAAAAGGAGATACCATAGCTAATGCTATTATGCTTTCAAAAAGTAAACAGAAATCACAATAGCAACCTTTACTTCAGTTTTTGTCTAATGGAAAGCTTAGCACATCGATAAAGTCAAACACACAAGCAGAGAGAGAGGGTTATGCACATTGTGAAAATATGAAACATATAAGAGACACCTATTTTAAGATACACGGATATCCAGAGTGATGGCAAAAACTCAAGATGAAAAGGAAGCGTCAAGCTAATAAAGGCGAGAATCAAGGCCAAGCCGTACTAATAAACACTAAACCTCAACTATCCCTTATACCATAAGAGGATTCTTCTTCTACAATTGCAAAAAAAATTCATGGTTCTTAATGATTCAGGTAAGCATGATTGGATTGTCGATTCAGAGAAAACTATTCGCATGGCATTTGATTCATATGATTTTGTAGAAATGACTTAACAAAAATGAGAACGTGTTTGAAAAGTGGCACTTTCACCCTCTCTCACTTTTAAATACTTTATTAGTTCCATCATTTTTCAATAAATTATTATCTATGGCTCAAGCTACTAAGAAATTGAATTATTGTGCGTTAATGTATCCGAATTTCTGTTTGTTTCAAGATATTCTCACCGAGGAGATTATTGGTCATATTGTCAAAAGATGAGGCCTATACTACATGGATGGTTTTAGCTTCAGCTGGATAAATATTGTGTGTCGAACTGGTGATAAAGAACGACAGGTTTTGTTGTGCATCATTGACTAGAGCATTCATCATTTACTTACTTAAACGTTCATTTTCAAGTTTGTTTTCTAATTTACACGAGTTTAATTTTAGATGCGACACTTGCATTCTAGCCAATAGTAATCATGTATCTTATTCAATAAGTTTGAAAAACTGTGAGACCCCATTTATGTTAACTCATCGGATGTTTGGGGCCTTACTCCTATCTGAATTTCTTCAAGGTTTAGATGGTTTATGACTTTTAAAGATAATTGCACATGTATGTTTGGGCCCATACTCCTATCTTAACTTCTTTAAGGTTTAGATGTTTGTAATTTTTTGTTGTTTTCATAATATGACCAAGACATAATATTATGCTAAACTATAAATTTTTTTATTTGATAATAGAAGAGTGTGACAGTATAGAATTTTGAGAATATTTTGAATTAGATGATATTTATCATGAAACTACTTATTCATAAACATCACAATAAAATATTGTTGTAGAGCAAAAAAATTGACATATCCTCAAAACAAACCATGCTCTTTTAATTGCAGCACATACACCTCAAAAGTATTAGGCAAATGTAGTTGTAACTCTTATTTACTACCTCAATTAAATGCCATCTCAAATCTCAGATTTTGAAACTCTACTACAAGATATTGCTTGTCATATGCCATTGCCTTATTTCTTGATAATTCCACCACAAATATTTGATTGTGTTGCTTATGTTTATCTTCATAAGAATTATTGAATGAAGCTTGATCCATAAGTTGTTCGTTGTGTTTTTTTGAGGTACATAACATGCAAGATAGGTTATAAGTATTATGATCCTACTATCAACCATCTTTATACCATAATGAATGTAACTTTCTTTAAATTTAAAACTTTCTTTCCAAAGCAAGATTTTCATTCTACTCTTTAGAGACATGTTATGTAAAGAACAAAATATGGACAATTAGAAGAAATGGCTAGGCTTTAAGGATAGAAGCTTAAAGGTAAATTAAATTGACAAAATTCAACCGCTCCTATTCTAATTGCAACTTCCCCACTCCTAGAGGCTTATGTGAGAAAAGGGAAAGAAAAAGATGATGCTAAGGCTAAAAGTGAGTAAAAATAGCCCATTGCACAAGAACAAACCACTCATTATATTATAATACCAAATGACCACTCTCTTGAGAATACTCTCAAGGTACGATCTCTAATCTCTTCCCCTAATAATACTATAAATAATTATGTTAGTTATAGATGACATTTTAGATACAACCGAGGTAAGCCACCAAATCAATAATCACCAAACCATAAAGAAAAAATGACAAAATATCTTATTGCCAACCATGTTTCCATAAAGAGTTTATCACAACTTTTTAAAGGTTTTATTCACAAGCTATCTTCTGAGCATATTCTAAATACAATACAAGAGGCCTCGAACAACCCTAAATAAATCAAGCAATAACTGAAAAGATGTTAGCATTATAGAAAAATAATACATGAAAGCTTATGCCATTACCTAAAAGAAAGAAAAGTATGGAATGTAAATGGGTGTTCTTCATTAAACACAAGACAGATAGGTCAATAAAGAAATACAAGACAAGACTTGTAGTAAAAGGATATACCTAAACATATGGCATAGACTATTAAGAAACATTTTCAACAATACCAAAGTTAAATAATGTTAAAGCATTGTTTTTTCTTACTATAAACTTATATTGGTCATTACATCAATTTGATGTAAAAAATGTATTTCTTCGTGGAATCTAATAGAAGAAGTGTACATGGATACTCCATCAGTCTTTATTGCATCGTCATAAACTAGAATGGTATGAAAACTATAAAAGGCACTTTATAGACCAAAATAATCACCTAGAGCATGGTTTGGATGATTTGACTTGGCTCTAAGGAAGCATAGTTTCAAACAAAGTAATTTTGATCATACTCTATTCTTAAAGCATCGTTAAGGAATGTTAACAACTCTTATAATTTATGTTGACAACACAATAATTACAGAAAATGACAAGGAGGAAATCTTTAGTTTGTAGAAGCATTTGGTAATCAAGTTTAAAATGAAGAACTTTGAAGAATTAAAATAAGATACTTTTTAGGTATCGAAGTAACTTTGTCAAATCAAGGCATGTTTCTATCACAAAGAAAATATGTACTTGATTTGTTTATTGAAACTAGAATGCTTAATTATAAGCTTACAGACACACCAACTATTCAATTCATAGATTAAGTGAACACTCAAATGAAATATCCACAAATAAAGGAAGGTACCAACTACTTATGAAAAACTAATCTATTTGTCTTATACACAACTAGATATTGTCTATGTTATAAATTTGTTGAGTCAATTCATGCATAATTTTAATAAAGATCATATGAATTTTATGCTTCAAATTATATGGTATTTAAAGTCTTCCTCAATAAAAGGACTCATGTTTAAGAATTATATCATTTTAACATTGATGGTTATATGGATGATAATTGGACTAAAACTATAACTAATAGAAAATCTACATCACGTGGTTTCATTTTTTTTGGGTGGCAATCTAGTTAATTGGTGAAACAAGAAACAAAATGTGATTACATTATCTAGTGTAGAAGCTGAGTTTAGAGGCACAACTAAAGGGACTTTGTAAGCCTCTTTGGCTAAAAAAGCTATTGAAAAAAAAAAGGTAATTATTCGATTCTACAATGAATCTGTTTTGCGATAATAAAGCAATTATAAAGATTGCAAAAAATTCAATTCAATATGATCTAACAAAACACATTGAAGTGGATTGACATTTTATTAAGGAAAAACTTAAAGCTAAAATAGTTCAATTTTCTTTTGTAAAATCAAAAGTTCAATTAGAAAATATCCTTATGAAGGTTATCTCTAGCAAAGTATTTTTTAACTCATTGAACAAGTTGGGCACTAAATACATTTATGTACCAACTTGAAAAGGAGTGTTACAGTGAGTTTGGTAATATAATATAATGTAGAGAGATTATAAGGATTGAAGTGAGATTGTTAAGATGGTGTGAAATATTATAGGGATGTTATTTGGTTTCCACTAATTATAGAGTAAAATTAAAGTATAATTGGTTTTTTGTATAGACTTTATATAAATGCATACTCTTGTACTCTTGAAACATGATTGAATAAAAAAGTAATATCTTTTTTTATGAAAAAAAACACATAATATATACTATGGAGACAAATTTATAGGATCTATTTTGGGTAACATAATAAAGCATGTGCAACCAAAATCTCAAAGATAGCATGAGAAATGGGGTTCCATAAAGATATTCATAAAGAGAAAAAAATCTTTTAGTGATAAAAGGTAGTATACAATAGACTGTATATTAAATAATTGGCTATTTAAATAGCTTTACTCTAAAGAATATTAAGAATAGAGCTAAAATGAAGAAGAGAGATAGTAGTCACTGTAAGATGTTTATATTTATGCACAATTATGCCATTCTATGTATAAGGGCAAAAATTTCTCAAACAATGCCTGCAAAGTCTAAGAGTTGCTAAAAACATGTTTTATGGTACTCAATTCCATGATCATAATGAACAATATCTAACATTAGTAGAAACATGAGTTTAAATCATTGCATTAAATTATTAAACAAAGTATAAATAAAGAGAATTATAATTTTATGCATAATATAACCAAAAATATTGAATTGATAATATAATATTGAGCACTTGTTTTATAAGTGAAAGAGCTAGACTTTTTATCTCATAATGCACTAATTCAATTGGTGAAGAATTATAAGTACTTTTATTAAAAGGTAATGCAAAATATTTTCCTAAACTACAACCATTGCATATTAATATATCATTAAATGAACATTAAAACCTACATAACCTTAACAAATCATATATTATTGTTGAATTTATGGTATATATTTAGCAATAATACATATGAATAGTATAGGTGAACAATACCTATAAATAGTATATATAAACAGTACCCATAAATAATGTTTGCTTTAAGATAAAGTTTGATTGCCAAGAGAGCGTTCGAGCAACCAAGGGCAAAAGTTAGATGCCCAAAAAGCACCCAGTGAGTGCTTGAGTGGCTACTTATATGTAGATCATGAGTACAGAGTGCCAGGCTTTAGTAGCCTATCACAAATATAAGTACTTTGTCCATTCGAACTAAGGTTTTAAGGGTAACCATTAAAAAGGTTTTAGGTTTTTTATACATTCAAAATAACTCTAAGTTTAAATGAGTTGTTTTTCCTCCTTATAATTACTTGATTGTGCTATTAAAATTAGAAATTCTTTTCTCTCTTATGGTTTTTACTTTGAATCTTAAAAGGTTTTCCACATAAATCTTTGGTGTTAATTTGGATTCAATTTGCTTTCTTGGCTTGATTCTTATAACAATTATTATCTTGAACTAAAGACATGCTAATCAAGGTGGTCAAAAATAAAATGGTAATTATGCAAAAATAAATAAATAAATAATAAATGGAACAATGAAATCTATCTCTTCATGGTGTAATTTTGGAAAAAAAAAACACTGTATAATTTTAGAAAGAAAACACTAAGTAAAATAGAGTACGATTCTAATTTTGAATGGAATTGCACCCTACCTTGAAAAAATTCAGTTTTAAAATTTTAGAATTGAAACATGCCCTTTTTAATGTAACACCATACCCTATTGGTTCTTGTTTAGCTCCAACCAATTCCACGGTGCCTTTTCTCTCTTTTGTTCACCAAGTAGAATTAAACAACAATAAAATACACAACGTTTTACAAATGCAACAACGCTAACGCCAACAGTACCACTGCACCACCACCACTAGTAGCAACAACAAAAAGCAAAATTATTAAATTAGTTAATGACGTAATTAAGTCAAAAGCAAATAATGTAAAATGAAAATAATTTAACAAGCAAAAAATTTAAGCTATCACTCACTTTTTAAACTTTGAAATTATTTTTACTTAAATCTTTGAGATCTATGACCACACTCATTTCTGTTACAAATAAAAAATACATACTAATTTGTATAAAACAAATATTACTTGAGATTTTTGGCGATAAGCGAATTAAACAACTAGATTTGAGCATGGGATAGAATAAGTATAGCTAAGTAGAGACTAAACATATATGAAAGAGAAATGAAAAAAAAAATGAGTTAAGGTTCTCAAGTTCACTTTTAAATATAAATATGTATAATGACATATAAATCTTTATCTTTTTAAAAATAATTGATAAAAATAAAATTCAATAGATCATAACAATTTAGTCCTTTTAATCTTCATACGAAAATAATTAATAAAAATAAATTTTAATATATTATAGCAGTTAGGTCCTCAAATTAAATCTTCCTAAGAAATTGAAATTAGAGAGCTTATATTGATATTTATTAATTATTATTAATTAGAATATATATTCATCATATCAATTTTTATAATTTTGCTAATTTTAGTTATTGGAGATAATATAAAATATTAATAAAATTAATAATTAGTTGTATCATAATTAATAATTTAAGTTGTTGTAGATAGCATAAAATACTTATAGGTTATACAACACATCCATTGTATCATAACTAAGAAATGTATTTTAAATTTTTTACAGTTGTAACAATTTATTGTTACATTATCATTTATGATAATTGTGTATCAATGATTAACATATTTTATTGATAAATGTTAAGATTAATCATTTATCTTTTATACTCTTACATTGTATATGTTAAAAACTTTAATGGATTAAACTATCAAAGAGGTCATTAGTTGTATAAATAATTTGAATATAATTAAAAAAATATTTATTTTAATAATATTATCATTGAGTTTAGTTATAATAATATATTTTAGTTTTTAGTATAGTTCAAAAGTTAGTTTTAAGACTGATTTCGATTTTAATTTTGATTTAAGTTTTAGTTTATATATTCAATTCATTAAAACTATTATAAGAGTCAGTTCATTGGTTCAATTCTAGTTCAAATACTATAGAACCAAAACTAAACCTATAAATATTCGTTCTTTACTTTCAGAACTGGAATAACGCATAAAAGAATTGATTCTTCGTAAAATAGTTGGTTCTTATTCTTAAATCCAACCGTCTAGTTTGATTCTTCCAATTTTAGTTTAATTACACACCTTTAAAACAAATGAATGAGAGAAAAAAATAGTATTTAATCCTCAATCTATAAGTTGATCCATAAAGAAATTTTTTTAAAGCCATTGTCATTATAACAAACAACAATCATAAGCCTTTCTTCATCTACTTTTTTTCCTTTCAAGTCACTTTGTTGCAAGAGAGTAATCAAGTTGTAACCTATAAAATAATTATGTTTCATCTGTACTGAAATCATCTTTGAGAACAAATTATTCTATTTTTTACCTTATGGGCTGTAATTTTTGTTGGAAATTTAGATCTCACCTTAAATCCCCTAAAAAAATATCAAACAGATAATAAATAAAAATATAGATAAAGAAAACATCACTAACATAGTATAGATATTTACATAAATCATATATCATAAAAAAACCATGCCAACTAAGGATAACAAGAGAAAAAAAATTCATTACGTGAAAAATTGTTACAACAATATTTTCAATAATTTTCTTTCAAACCTAAATTCCAATTATACCTAATTCCACCTAAATCTCAATATTTCTCCTACTATGATTTGTTTACTCCAACAATTAGTATTGTATCTCAATAAATTTCTCTCACTAGAATTTCTCTACTCCAAAAAGATTAATATTCCATCTCAATACACCTCGCATCTACTTTCAAAGATTAATTTTAAATCTTAATAAATTCTAATTCTACAAGAAATTTTCTATTTTTAGATATTAATACTAAATCTTAGTAAACCCTTCTTATACTCTAATTAGTTATGTATTATGTAATTTATTTTATAAATAACCACAACATCACTATATATATATATATAATGAAACTTATATCTTCTAAGAAAAATTTTCCTTTTCCTATACAGGAAAAATTCCACCTTGAATAAATTAATTATGCAAGGATAGTACTAAACTACTAAAACAAAAATTCACTCAAAATAAGAAAACTATTAGCAAGAAATAAATTCAAAATTTTCCTAAATATTTAGATATTTCTTGTTAAAAGAAAAGATAAATATTCTAACAATCTCAACCTCGATGAGTTTTTCAACTTTAGCTATAATGAAATAGTTTCTACCATTTTTGCATCCAACACAACTATGCTATCTCCACCTTCTTTGATATTCTCCACCAAAATTCACAAGATCTACGCTCATATAACGCTTATGAGAAACATTTACCTATAATTAGGTTTTATATAAAAATTTCCTCTAATAGCACCATAATTTTCAATTTAAAGAATCACCACCTCTGCCTATTTCTAGTAGTGCAATGATTTTTAATATAGATAATCACCATTTCCCACCATATTCATAATACATTCCACTTGGAATCAATTTCTGAGATATTTTATAGCAAATGTCGATCCCTATGCTAAAAAGTATCTACTTATATTTTCAGCTTTCTTGGGAGTCCTTAACCATCAATATAAATTCTACCACATACCTTGCACAATTGTCAAACCAAGTCTTTCGTCCCAAAATATTGTTTGTTAGTAGTATCATATCTTATTCCATAACAATCAAATGACATACCATAAGAATTCCAAAGGAAATCAATATCTCTCTATAGAAAAGAATGACCCATCACTAACAACATTACTAATATATCCATTACTAGTTTAAAGCTACTTGTTGAATATACTTTATACAATCTTCTTGAAGGTGACTTGATTATCCACGTCTTAGGGTTGACTATAGTTTCAATATCTTGTGCATACATATTAGATCAATATATCCACAACTTGTATTTACCACAAGCCAAGATAAATTCTTTTACTAAATTCCTCCACATTAAACTTCACTTAGTTTGAAAAAATACTTGCTTGCATATTTTCTTTACCTAGGTCTCGCTCAAAATCCTCTAGAATGAATATATCTAACAAATAATAAACAAAAATAAAGATATAAATGCAAGCTGTCTATATAATACCCATGCAATTTGGTGGCATTATTCATGCAACTTGGCACATGCAACAAATGGTTAAGATAGTTACGCAAATGGCTGAGAATGTTGAGCTTTTAAAAATCTAGCTTAGCTAGCATATTTTGAGCCCTTTATGCCTTGATTTGCACCTTGAAACCGATGGACCATGACATCCACCCCTACTTAATTCCTTGACGCTCACATCAAACTTGCCATGTTTTATATCAATTGCTTCCGTAAGTGTGTCCACTTTGGAATGTATTGGCAATTGCTAACGGTATGGAGAATACCATCACACTTTCGAAATTGTCTTATTTCACCTTACTTGGTAAGCTTCCTCAAACTCTTGACGAATTAGTCATTGCACAAGTCTTTCTTTACACATTTCATGCTGTCATATTCAGGTTAGCTAATATTGGTTAACTCTACTTTGTGACTCAATGTGTTGGCCACCATATTTGCTCAACTAGGCTTGTACTTTATGATATAATTAAATTCTACTAAGAAATCTTGCCATCTTACTTGCTTAAGCCTTAGATTCTTTTAACTTTAGAATTGACTCATCACCACAATAATAGTGCAGAACATATCCTTTGAACCTTAGAAAATAATTTAAACTTTTTGTACTTAGACTATATTTTTATGCATGTGCATATTTTATAACTAGTTGATATATTATCAAGACTTATTATTTATTTTTATTTTTATAAGGTTAAAATTATTATTTATTTATTTATTTATGTTACATTTAATAAGCAAATGGAATTTTTGAAATTTAAAAAAAAATGAAAGAAAGGTATTTTTGTTAAATGGCCCAAAATTTTTAACAAAAATCCCTATTTCTTCTTCTTCTTTCCTCATTCTTCTGTCCATTCTTTTTTTTTTCATTTTCTCTTCTTTCTTCTAATCTTCCACTCCTCACCTCTCTCATTTGATTTTTAGATTTTATTGAGTTTTGGTCAAGATTCTAACTATTACAGAGCTAAAAATGTTATTTATTTATCTATTCTAGCTTAGA
Source organism: Swietenia macrophylla (assembly GCA_032401905.1). Lineage (NCBI taxonomy): Eukaryota > Viridiplantae > Streptophyta > Magnoliopsida > Sapindales > Meliaceae > Swietenia > Swietenia macrophylla. The sequence goes on along the minus strand of CP135561.1, from coordinate 4,124,952 downwards.
TGATAAAAATTAACATATTTACATTATGGTTTAATTTTTTAATTTTGGATTTGATCATAATAATTTAAGATTGATTATAATAAAAATTGGAATACCTTGTTATTGGACTTCATTACATAGAAATTGGTTAACTTGCAAGAATCTTTCGTCTTGAATTAGATTAGGTATTTATTTAGTTGAAGCTGAATTTCAATTTAAGAGATATTTTAGGGCTTTATTTAAATAAAAAAAAGTTATTTTTGAAGTTTAGAAGCTAGTTTTAAAGTTTAGGTTCAAACTAATTTGAAAAAAATTGAGTTTTACATCAACAAGTAATGAAATAAATTTCTACTAATTTTAACTTTTATGTAATTTTTATTGATTTATGAAAAGTAGAAGTATTTTTAAATAAATTTTAATAATGTTGTAACACAATTAAAAATCTTTTCAACGAATACTTATAGGACTAATTTGGAGATAATTTGCTATGTTAAAAATACATATCTTTTGTTTTTCTTATTTCTTAATGTTTCTCAGTGTGCAAATTTTTGACCCAACGATGTGGCATTGGATTTCTCTGCCATGGCCATCAAGCTTTTAATATTTTTAAAAATTTGAAAGTTACTATAACATAATTACTATTGCAAACTGGAGTACTAAGTAATATGTCTTCTTATTTTGTGAAGCATTTTTGAACTCTTAAATGACTTTCATGAAATTTCATTTCTTAAAATTTTTTAAAATTATCAAACTGCACTTATAGATTTTCTTTTACTAAAAGTCATACTTTTTTCTATAAATAATTTTGTATAAATTCAAGTCTCGATTTATATGTCAACTTAAAGATTTGTATTCATCATGCATACATATTACATATTCGGATAAATTAGCATTTTTTTAAGGTTTAGATTTTAAATAAAAATACATACATGTTCTTTAGGCACCGACACCTTGGGAGGAAACCCAAGCCAATGTAAAGATTAGCGAGGGAGTGTATATCCTATTTTGAATAGTGAATGAATTGTATGCAATATTTAATTTATGAGAAAACTATTTTAAATCATAAGCTTTGGTTTTAATAAATCATTTAAAATAATTTTGAGTTATTGGGATGCCATGTTAGCATTTAAATAATTTTATATTAGATTAGGTATATGGATTGATTGTTTATTAGTATATTACAAGTTGATCATTATAGTACCTTTGCAACTCGGTGGCACTATTCATGTAACTTGGCAAGTGGAGCAAATTGCTTAGATAGTTGAGCAAGTGGCTGAGATGTTGAGCTTTTATAAATTAGGCTTGAGTTAGCATATTTTGGACTCTCTATGTCTTAATTTGGGCCTTGAAAATGGCAAGCCATGACAACTTGCTCTAAGACTAAAGTTTAGCTATTAAGGCAGAGGTTTGAGAAAATCCAGTTTAGAATTTCCATATTCAATTGGCAATACAAATAAGATACAATTTCAAAGGACCTTTTACCTACCACCTTCAATAGCTCAAGGATTAAATATGTCACATCTCGTATACTTGTGGGTCTTAAATTAAACAGTTTATTTCATTTTTAATTCATGTGGGATGCTCTTTACTATATTTCTATAATATTTTATGCATCACATCTACCATGATTAATTGTTGGACATCTTTTAAATGAGAAACCATTGTAAATGTTGAAGTAATTTACTACAAAATAAGTAGGCTTCATATTTTGTTTATGTAAAGATTATTTTTAATCTAATTGAATACATTTAATTGAAATAATGTACTGAATTGTATTATTTAATTAAGTCGATAAGTAATATGAATTTTTTTGGTTAATTTAATATAGATTTAATGCATTAACTGATATCCAATTGATTGGATTGTAAAAATATATAATTTATTTTTATTTGATTAAATTTATATTCATAATAATCATCATACAAGTATTCTTTAAAGTAATTAATAATGCCTAACGAAATTGTAGTCAAATAATACTTTTTAATGAAATTAATATTACTTATATGATACTTTTTGAAATATGTAATTATCATTTGATATCAAGTTAAAAATTAAATATTGAAAAACTTTTATATATGATGGATGTTAGTACAATAATTCACAAACACAAGATTAAATCAATAAGGCATGCTAAAAGCATTAAGGAAAGATATCATCCCACTAGTATGATATCCTGGTGCAAATTAGGTTCGATAACGTTATTATCTTCAATATTCAATGACTTAATTTTATAAAGGTGTACTCCCAAATATAAAACTCTAGAACAACAATATAGTGTTTTATTTTTTAATGTTAAAATAAAGGTAATAAAAAGGAGATTATCTCCATTCTCTCACTTTTCAAAACATTGATTAATATAGTATAAAATATCTTGCCACCATTAAACACAAATTAGTATCATCATAATATTGATCATTAGTAAAAAAATTTGTAACCAACAAACAAATAATAACATAGGTCACAATATATGACAATTAACTAAACCATATTTTGTAATCAATAAATAAATGAAATATTAATTACATTTTTATTATATGTAATGCTCAATTAATTAGGACATAGTATATTTTAAAATACATAAAATATCTAACAATCTTTCCCTCTCTATTTCAAAATACACAAATTTAGAATCCAATATGTATGCAATGGTGTCTTTTATGTTCTGAACAAATCATTGAACAACTATTCGTGTCTCATAATAATTTAGTAAAATATAAAATTTTTATGAACCAATGTTCTTTTGTGTGATTCTAAGAACTAACTATCCGCAATGAATTCTCTATAACTAGATTGTTCTGTGGTTTAGCACATTAATAGCCCTAGAATTCATGAGTGCTTTAGGGATACTTACCTAACCTCTCATAGAAATCAACCCAATTTTCACACTCATATAAATAAACCTTTATCAAATGCGCCTAAATTCTCTACAACTAGATTGTTCTGTAATTTGACACTTTAACTCATCTTAAATTCACTACAGTTAAACATTGTCTTGCTATATGGAGTAACTCTATATATTTTGGTAATATCAATAGTACTACAAGACAATATGTAACTTTGTTTTACCTCTATGAACCTACTTCGTAGGACCTCCAATCACATAAGAAGGGTTACCATCACTTTTGTCTTATATCTATGTGTAGTCTCCTCTTCTTCAACATCCAAGTGTTTTTCCCTTTTTTTTTAATTAATGAGAAGATATATGGTGGTTTATTAACCATTAGGACCAGAACATGCTTTTATTTGGTGATTTTTATTTGGTGATCAAAATATATCTTTTAATGATAACTCATTACGTCTTTATAGAAGACCAATATATACAAAGATAATTTTTGATTATAATTCATCTCCATAAAAGTAAAGGATTGTCATATTTAGTCTATTATAGTGGCATTCAAAAATATATTAATTTTTTTATAAGTAATATGTTAGAGTTAATATATATAAAAAGAAATATATATTTTCAATATTCACTCATAGACCTAATAATAAAAGGTCACTAATAGATTTAACACATTAAATTGTGTAATTTTTTGTATTCGCACATTATAATTGACAATTAAATAATCAAATCAATTAGAAAAAAACTAACAAGACTACCATATGATAAAATAAGAGCACCATATATGTACATTTCAAAACATAATTTACTTCTCTCATATTTTTAATATTAAAAAAAAAGTATAAATAAATTGATCTTCTTCTTTTATCAAATTCATATTAGTATCCAAAAATAAGTCTTTAATTTGGTTAAGTAATATAATGACAAAATCACGTAACCACAAATATACATTAACAAAAAATAGATAATGTATGTTAAGAAAGTTTACAAATTTTGTCATGTAAACTTTAACTGCTCAAAAGATTTTGAGTTATAAAATAATATTAATATATTATAAGGGTCAAAATAAAGTATTCTAAAATTGTGATATTGAACATAAATATCCAAAAATTATATCAAAAGATATAAAATAACCAGAAAAGAATATCTCATGGATAATTTATACTTGAATTCAAACAAAATTATTCCATCTTCTTCCTTTCAATATAGAGATTACACAGGCATATTATAATTGTATCTCCAAAATTATATTTTTATTCCCACTTCATATACTATATCATTTAACAAATATGATCATATATGTTTTTCATTATTTGATAGATACATATTAACTTTCTAGTCCATATCTATGCATATCACATCAAAATAAAGCATCATAATATTATGGAAAACGTGATATATGCAAACAAAAGTAGTTTTGTAACTCATATGCCTTAAACATTTCTCCCAGCTTACCGAGACTCAAATTCATTCATGGTATTTCTTATATACTCCATCATGGACACCAACTACTTTTTTTTATATTAAATCTATTGCACTCATCAAAATAAATCTTTTCTTAAAATTGTTAAAAAAATTTAGAGATGATAGATGTTAGCACAAATTCACAAACACAAGATTAAATCAATAGACTAAGGCATGCTAAAAGTATTGTCTTTAAGAAAATATTCTAGCCATCTAGAATAATATTCTAGCATAAATCAGGCTCAATAATGGTCTAACCTTTAGGATTCAATGACTTAGCTCTATAAAAATGCATTCTCAAATATAGAACTCTAGAGTAACTACATAATGTTTTACTTTTTAGTATCAAAATAGAGGTAATAATAAAGAGCTCATTTCCTTCTCTCCTTTCAAAACATTAGTGGTCCCCTTTTAAGGTATGAACTATTATGTCACTATTAAACACAAGTTAATATCATCATAATATTAATCATTAATAAAAAAAATTTATAGCCAACAAATAAATAATGACAAGGTTACAATATATGATGATTAATTAAATTATATTTTTAACTAACAAATAAATAAAATATTAGTTATATTTTTACTACATATAATAGTCAATTAACTAGGGCATAATGTATTTTGAAATACACAAAATAGTCAACAATACTTGTTGGAAAATTTTTAGTGATGATGGATGTTAGTACAATAATTCACAAACACAAGATCAAATCAATAAACCTAGGCATGCTAAACGTATTGTTCTTAAGGAAACATACTGCCTTTTAAGATAATATCCTAGTACAAATCAGGCTCACTGGCAGTCTAATGTCCAAAATTTAATGGATTGGTTCTATGTGCACTCACAAACATAGAACTTTTGAGCAACTATTAGTGTGTTTTATTCTTTATTGTCAAAATAGAGAACAATAAAGAGATCATCTCTCTTCTCTCACTTTTCAAAACAATGGTGGCCTCTTTTTATAATATAAAATATTATGCAACCATCAAACACAAATTAATATCATAATAATTTTGACCATTAGTAAAAAAAAAATTATAACCAACAAACAAATAATTATATAAGTTAACCAATAGATAAATAATCAATTAAATCATATTTTGCAACCATGAAATAGTTACATTTCTAATATATATATATATATATATATATATAAAATGATTAATTAATCATCACATAGTATGTTTTAAAATACACAAAATATCAAACATTAAATAATTAAAAGATATTTTTCATTTTTTATAGATAAAAAAAATTAATGAAAAAAATATGTAGCAAAATTAACCTTGACCATAGTATCAAAGGGAACTCACGGGATAATAATTTTTTTAAGCCATTGTCATAATTTTGTTTCCCTCGTCGTTCGTTATATTGCTATAATGTTGTTTGTCTGTTCAATTTAAATTTTTTAAAAAATATGTATATATTAAGTTATATTTTATATGTTGTAGATTTTTTTACTAGCTTTTATCACTTTAAACTTATTTTTATAGAAGATCCACATTTTTTATTTGAGATTAAGTTATAATATATATTGAATTCCAACAAAATTTTATGAGAAAAATTAGTCTTCGAAAATATGACCACGTCGTGTATTGGAAGACCAAGTGTTTGTGTTCTTGTAATGCCAGACCGAATCTTGTAATGCAAAATCTGGTCATGTATCACAAGACCACAAGTCTCGGTCTTGGTGTATTATTTATTTTTTAATTTTTTTTGTAATATTAATACACGAACTTACCATACTCTCCATATTTCCTTTATCCTCCACGTTGAACTTGTCAAAAATCCAACAAAGAAAGAAGCTATGGTAGTTGAAAGCAGCAACAGCTCGTTAATACGAACCCCCAAACAACAATATCATACTCAGTATTAATTTCATAATTTATATAAATTTATTGCCCTACTTAATTTTAATTATTTTTGTTTATTATGTATTTGATGTCCATGGTTATTGTTTTACCAATCCTAAGGAAGCCAGTATATGATTATATTACACTGTCATCCACGTAATTTAGGCATGTACATTCACGGTTAATGTTGAACAAATCAGCATGTGGTTATAATAGATGAAAATCCACTCAGAGACCAAAAAAAATTCCATTCGCACACATTTTCCCTAACATTTCTCTAGATACAACTCATTCACTGAATGAATCATATTGATTGGTTTTAATGATTATAAGTTAATCACTTTTACTTTTGGATTCAAACATGCACTGATTTTTATTTTGTACATAATTATATTCGCTTATTAGATAAATGTTGTTTAATTTGTGACAGGTAATATAGATCATAAGTGAATTGTTAAAAATACAATTTTATTATTTTTCTTTGAAAAAAACTGATAACTGAAATTAAAAATCATCATGTATTTTGTTTGAATTTCGTAATACATGACTCTGGGCGTTCATGAGGGCTTGTGTTACAAGACTCCCTGCATTACATGGATGCATTACATAAGGTTTTGTAATTACATAGGGTTTTGGAATACAAGACCTTTGTGCATTACATGGGGTCTTGTAAAACATGACCAATACAATTTCTTCATTTATATTTAATAAACTAACAAAACAGTAAAATTCAGTGTACAAGATGAAATGCTCAATAATTATTATCAATTTCTTTCGGTAAGAAACACGAGAATTTGGGTATTTCCATCAAGTAAACAAAGTAAATCATACAAACTCTATGAGTACCTGCAAATAATATCAACCCCAGTGATATGAATCTTTCTTCCCGTTTAATCGAAAACCTTTTTACCGACCTATATTTATGTTCTTGTAATGGTTTTGAGTTTGTAGATTTTGTCTTGGAATCTTCTTTTAGGTCTTGCATTGATAATATTCTATTCTTTTTGTTGATTATATAATATATATTAGATAAAATATATATATATATATATATATATATATATATTATAAAAACCAATCAATAAGTAACAAAATGATATAGTAAAGATACCAATTTACAAGTAACAAAATGATATAGTACAGTTGGTAGGTTTAAATTTTATATTGACTGATTCCATGTCAAAATGATCAAATTTGAGTCAATTTTCTAGTGCTAAACAGTCCAATGAGAACAAAGCATAATATTCAGAATCGTAGTGCCCATATAACACCAACCTAATCCTCTAGCGATGAATACTACTCTGCAAGTGTTAGTGATGAACAGTAACCTAGTGCCAAGTTAGCACAAACTTGGCACTCGAGTGAACATTTTATGGAAAGTTTGCCATACTACTCAAGCAGTGAACAGAGGTATAAACAATAACCATGAACATTAGTTTTGTGAACAGCATTATAAACAATAGCATGGCGTTGAGTCAATGCTAACCTAGTGCTCAAACAATAAACAGTACACATGAACAATATCATTGTAAAAAATATATATATATTTAAAAATGTTTAATCTAATTTTTGTGATGATCATTTTATGTTTTTGGATTTTTTGTGCATACAAAAATTCTAATTCAAGAATGTTGTTCCTTCTTGATTTCTTTGGGAAAACAAACTAATCTAGTTTCAAATAAATGAGATTTATTTAATTGTTTCTCTTGAGAGTTTTTCATTATATTTTTATATATCAAATCCAATTGAGAAACTTTTAGAGTTTTAATTGATATTTGTAGTTATAGTTCTAGTCTTATGAATATGTCATTTAAGAATTTAATTAAGAAAAAATTTATAGTTTTGAAAATAGAACTACTTGGAATAAGTCGAGTTAATCAAGATTTGATTATAAAAGTTATTATAAAAAATTGTTATTAGTAAGTTCTTCTTCACTAGTAGAATATCTTAGTGGCTCTTGTATTAACTCAAAGGGTTTTTATCATTTGAAGAGTTCTTAATAAAATTTTCTTTTGATAACAAATTTGTATTTTTATTGCATTGATTGGTCTTTTGCTTTAATTAACTTTTAAGATATTTTAATTTATTGATTATTTGAGTTTTTCACTATATAAAATGCCTTTTCCACCCCCCTCCACACACTTCCCAACCTTTTCTTGTGTATTTTAGAGTAGAAATCTAGGTTTTCCAAAAGAAAAAGAGAGAGAGTAAATAAGAGACACAATAATCTATATGATAATTTTATTCATTTCAAGTGTGTGTAAAATAAAGAGATGTGCATTTTATAGTTACATAATCACAAATATAATGATAAATCTATAACTCATGAGTTGTAAGTTCTTGGGAGTTATGGAAAAATTAAAATATATATGTTATAAGTATCTATATTAAATCACTAGAGGAACTAAGAGTTGTAATCATAAATCAATTATGTAGCATGTAGTATAGCATGTCCCATGCATGAAACAAGTTAATTTGATCTAAGTATTAATGGCCAAGCAATTAATTATAAGTGTTTAATCAAAGACTCAACTAAACCATTTGTGTATGAATGTATGCAACAAGATATTTAACATTAATTCTAATAGACATACAATAGCCATTAAAAGATCTAAATGTAAATTTATTAGTATTGTTTCGTCTAATTTTTTAATAGAAAAATCAGAAAATTGTGCTCATATGATTAAAGCAAGAAACTATAAAAAATGCAACACTATAAGTAAAAAATAAAGAAACATGTGACCATCTAGTTGAGGCATTGATGAACTCCACAAAATAACAAAATAGTCCGTAATTTGGGTGTAAAGACCTACATATATCTCGTCATGTTCATTCTAAAAATTTAGAATATTCAAGACTTAGATTTGTCAAAGATGGCTGACTCATTAGTTTTTCTTGAGAACAAGTGAAACATAGACTCAAATTTGTTAAAAATGGTTGAATAATTAGTTTTACTTGAGAACAAGCAACACATGAACTATCAATAAGTAAAAGAATCTTTTGGTTCTATAATTCAAGTCCATGTGAATTTTTTATAAACAACACATTATTATAGATCCAAGATATCTAAATTGATCGAGTCAAAGTTTAAAAATTTTTGGATCAAAGAATTTTTAGTTCTTTGCAAAATTAATTCATATTATTCTTATCGTTGTATAATATAACTGAGAAGATAATGAAAGTAGTTTTTTCAATACATGCTTCTAGCAAGATATAATTGAAATAATACAAAGAAATTCAAAATTATCATTATTTGATTTTTCAATATAATATCCATTTTATAGAATATCCTTAAAACAAAGTAAATTTCTTCTAGATCTACTAAAATATACAATATTATAAATTCCTAATTTTATACTATTTGGTAACATAATATTGACTATTCTTGAGCATCTAATTAGATTGGTACAATATGATACTATATTAACATTAGCAGTTGTTATATATTTATTTCAAAAAAAGTTGAGTTGTATAAAAAATATTTATGTGGCATAATAATTTTTGAATTAATTACATAATTTATTTATCTTTTAAATTATTTTAAGGACAAAATTATAACTATCAAAATATTAGCAAATGGGGTATTATTACAAAAAATAAGAAGAAATATCACCACGTAGTGATATTCTTATTAACTCAATTACATTAAACTAGGGATGGCAATTTGGATAAATGAGTGGTGTTCATGCTATGTCAAGTAGAATATAATAAATTTTTATATTATCATGAACAGGAATCATTAAATTATTAAATATGACAATGACCTTTTTAACAAACAGGTGATACGACACAATACCATTACTCATTTATTGACGTGTGAAGAGTGTGTTGACACAGCAGTAATCACTTACCCATTTATTAATCAATCAATTGTGATGTTGGCACTAGATGATCCACCAACTTGTTTATACAACATGACCCTGTTAACCTCTCTTTTTATTCCTTTGATTCATTTACCCAGTTAACACGAATCCCTCTTTTACCTACTTACTAAATTAATATAATTTTTAACTATTTAACCAATTACGCTAATCATTAAAATAATTGATATTAGTATATTATATAATAAAAAATTTTAAACTTATTCACAAAATTAATACATAACACTCATCAATGAAACATAAAATAACAATCGTTTATCAAGTTTTACATTATAATTTAAATAGATCAAAATTTTCATCAATAATTTAAGAAAACATCATAAAAATTATGTAAATAACTTGATAGATTAACATTTTCAAATATCCTCTTTCAAATAAAATATTGAGAAGAATAGTAAACAATGTCGAAATTCAAGCAAACTAAGTTAAAAATAATAAGTATGTTTGAAATATAAATCTAAATAAATAAATAATGCTTTAAAATTGATGAACAATAGTATAAATAAAATCAAACGACAACTTGAATCTTTCTTATTGCTAAAAGATAAACTTACAGATCAAAAGCATACAGAAGAAAGGAAAACATAGGCCATAAGCCCGTCTTTCGCAGAATTGCCAACATGATTTCATACAACAAACTACTGTACTATAAATCATGTGTGAACATTCATTTAGGTTCTATTTCTAACCATAAATTGTAGTGCATTTGTCAAATAAACTAATACACCATCGTTTGTGAAGAGGTAGTTAAAAATCAGTTGCTAGAAACTGAAGTTCGTTAAGTAGTTAACTAGTACAGCTGGCTACATAGCTGGAATTTTGAGATAAAAAGTTCAAGAATTTAAGGTTAGTTACAGCACTTAATACTACTATAAAATATACAGCTGGAAGATGCTTGAAATACAGAGTTCTAAGAAGAAAATAAAAACAAGGGTTTTCAGCTAGAAAATATACACGAGAATTGAGTGGATTTCTTGACGGAAGAAGCTTGTGTTTTTATAGCTTGCAATGCTGGTGATCTTCCTGCATGTTCTTCTGTAAAAACTTGATTAAATCAATGAAAATGTTTTCCAGTTGCTTGCCCGTGGATGTAAGCCTTGATGGCTGAGCCACGTAATGCCTTGTGTTCTTGCTTGTGGATTTCTCTTTCGTATTATTCTTGATTCTGAGTTGAAGATCATTTGCTTGGTGTGGTGTTTTAAGTTCTAAATCAGTAAGTCATTGCAGCATCTTTAGTAATATTGATCAATAGGTGTTTGAGGTTTTTCTCTTGGTTCATCTTATTTACGATTCATCTTGTTTAAGCCTTTCAAAGATCCAACAGTTTGCATCTACTAAGTCTAAACCAAATAAAAATATCAAAGAGAACTTTGTATTTTGCCAAAAAACAATACTTCAAAGAACACCCACCTATCAAAACTAAACCTACCACAATATAAAAATTTTAAAAAATAATAATAATAATAAGGGGAGCGAAAGAGTAGATATTAATTTTTTTTTTTTGTCAAGAAATTAATTTTTTAATGCTTATACCTTATTTTTTAAGAATTTTGATGGTACAAAATAGAAAAACATGGTGGGAATTACCTCACATGTGGATTGTTCTCTCCATATTTTCAAATTGAATTTATTAATTTTTGGCTAAATGTTATTAAGATTAAAAAATTAGAATTTACCTTTGGTCGCAAGCATTAACTGCTGAATGAGTCTTGTCGATGGGCAGCAAATAATAGGAAGCGACGACAAGTGACCAGCGAGTGGCAAATAGAAAACTAGACTTGACATGCAAGAAGAAGATGTAGGCTATAGAGAAATGTGAAGTGACAATGATTTTTAGGTTTTCATTCGGCCTCACTTTCCAATCTGTGTGTATGCGCGCAATAACATATAAATTTCTTATCTTTTTAACAATAAATAATAAAACGAACACTTCATAATTATTTTAATTATGGCCTTAAATCTTCAAACAAATAATTATTAAATAAAGGTAAATAAATTGTAACAATTATATTTGGTTAATAAATTATAACAATTATATCTACAAAATAAATTTTTATAATAAAATAAAATTAAAGACACTTATTATTAATTAGACCATATATTATATTTATCGCATCAACTTTTATAATTTTGTTAGTTTAGGTTATTACAGATAATACATAATATTTATTACATTTACAAATATTAATAAAATATATATACATGGGCCTCTAATAAATTTTATTAAATAATTTTAACAATCATGTTATTTGTCCTTTTAGTCTATAGGTTATATAATGCAACACAATAAATAAAATAAACAATTGTATAATTAAATACAATACAAGTTATACAACGCATCTAATGTATCATAAATATATTCTAATATTTTTATTATAATAACAAAATTAACGATTATTTGCTGTTATGTTAAGATTTATGATTATTATATATCAACTATGAACATATCTAATTAATTAATGTTTAGATCAATTGTTTCTCAAAATTAATAATTTAATTAATTTTTTCAACCACATTCATTTTAATTTACTAATTACTAACCCTCATAAACCACTCTAATCTATTGTCCATACATGCTTATTTTGAGTTTTATATTTATTACGAATTAGAGCATATATTCATAATTCTGTGCTCATATCAAGCTAATCTCAACCTTTTGTTTTCTTATTGTATCAAATTTACTTTGTAGTGAAAATATTATAAATCATACTAGAAAAAAATAAATAAAATAAAAATTCAAAATTCAAAAGACTAACTTTTTAAAATGGATTGCAAATGGACTGGTGAATTGAAATGACACAACTACCCAAATAATTAAGCATGTTGTAAATTGATTGCCTTTGTCACGCTTATTTCATCTTTCATTGGTCTATCTAGCGAATATTATTAATCCTTATGATCCTTAGGGGTCTCACATCTATTTTGACAAATTGACAATCACTTATTAGTGTATATGATATATGTTCATAGGCAAACGAAAGATTGGGTCAACTTTAATACTACTTTTTTAGGAGCCAAGTGATTGTCACTAACTAACTTAAAAAATTAGCTTGGTAGGTGTTGTTGCCTACTAATCCTTATAAATTCAAGACCAACCTAATTTTTATTAGATAAAAGATCATAGCATACAATTTACATTTTCAGGAAGGGGAGAGAGAGGGAGAGAGAGAGAGAGAGTATTTAAATAATAACATATGTTAAAATTTAAATATTGTTATAAATATGACAATATATGTGAGCTATTCATCACATCTTGAGATAATATCCATCTATTGTATAACTTTTCAACTCTCACACTAATTTCTCATCTCCGATTATCTTCATTATCTCTCAAGTTTTATGATTCATTAAGTGTTAACTTGTGATCATTTTCTTTAATAAGAGGCATTACCAAGTTGAATTGTACGCAATTGAAAGATCAAATACAATTGAGACAAAGAAGAACGGTGTTGAAGAAAATGATGATGAATTCTCATATGTTATTATGTTTCTAATTTTTCTTCTTTATTTTTATTTTATATTTAATATGTTTAAAAAAATAAAGAATTTCATGAACAATTTAAGGGGTGTCAATAATATGATCCTTCCTTTGTAGAGAAAAGGCCCAAGCCCAATTTGTTAAACCCAAAAATAAATTAACATTGCAACCGCATTGACCCATTACACGTGTGTTGGATGTGGATGAAAAATTCACACCACTTTTTACGCAACTGATATTTAAACAAAATATTATTGTTATTTGTTAATAAAGGGTAATTACAACCGAAAAAGAAAAGGAAATGAATTTATTATTACCCCAAGTTTTTCCCGGTGAAAATGAGTCTAAGCCTTTAAAGTCTTAAACACAATAGTTAGTCCTTCTCACATAAAAAGATAGAAAATAGCTTTAGATCTTGTCAGTTGTTTATAATTGCAAATAGGAAAAAAAAATTTTAAGCAATAAGTCGGTAAGTTTGTGTGCTAAGTGTATAGTTACACTTTACAATTAAAACTTTCTTTAGTCTTGGTGACTCGATGAGAGATAAGTTACCTAAATCATTTCTAATATTTTGTTTAAATACACATAGAAAGTCAAATAATAATAATAATAATAATAATAATAATGGTGGCGGTGACTACCATTGATGTTTCCTGGTTGCCTGCAAGCAAGCCGCAATAAGAACAGCAGACATTCTGATTACTTCTCTTTTAAGTCCATAAATGAACTATGATGGTGTCTTTCGGCCCATCTCGGGGCTGCGGCTTAAGAATCACCATCTCTTTCCTTTCATATTACTATTAATTACCTTCGTTTTTTCAATTAAAGGTGTTCAATTAAAAATCTTCAGACATTATTCTTTTTGGTCTCTACTTTTAATGCGTTTGCCATTATTCTTGCATTAAAAATTTAAGAAAAAAAGTACGTACAGTTCTTTCCTTCAAAAGTTTTTCTTTGAGCTCATTCGCAGAAAACTGATTTATTTATTTATCATGCCATAAAGAAAAGAATAGGTAATGAAATTTGCTCTCATATACTACAAAGACATCTATTGTTGATTTTTTTCACTTTCATTATTAAAAGTTACGATAATATTAGAGGTTAGGGGTGCGTATTGTCACGGGCTGGGCCATTACCTCCTCCCCAAAAGACATGTCCATTAGGGTGTGCAGAGCCCTCCCTTATAAACCCCAAGAATAGCCCATTCCTATCCAATGCGGGATTCTGTCACAGTATGATCTCTGATATAGCATTAAAAGTCTCACACTTGTAATAATAATACTACATCATCTCAAGTCACGTACCATCACTTATATTTGCGGTATTCGTCCAACTCAAAAAGAGACGAAGGCTATATTGAAAATGATGAATGCGTACGTGTGCGCGCGTGTGTCTACACCCAAACACTCTCTTTATTCTTTTACGACTTAGGATCAAAATTCCAGTGCTCAAACCCAGCATTAACTTGTAGCTAGCAAAAGTGTATCTGAAAAGCAGAACAAAAGTTGATTACTCAAATCTAGCATAATTATGCGTTGTTTGCTTAAAGTTGGAAGAAGCCCGCATTAAATGATGACAGCAGCAACAGCTAGCGGGCAACAACATGATGACATGCGCGGCGGTGCCCGTGCGGAGTGGGGATTTGGGAGTATCGTGGACATATGTATGTATAATGCTCCAATCAACACGTGTACAACCTTCAACCATCGTCCATGTGATGCATAGTTTATCATAATTCATAAATATACAATAAAACTATTGCTTCTATGGGCCCACAATAGTACACTTTTTTGTCTCTAAATGGAAAACAAAAAGTGAGAGTGATAATAATGACCTGATGTAGATCCCTAGCTAGCTGTATTTGTTAACATTTTCAACACCATGCCTTTCAAGTCCTTTTCTCAAAGCAGGGAAGAAGACAAATATTAAAATCGTGAAAGAGAAGGGCTAGTTCCATTGTCATTGAGTGGAAGGTTGCAGTAATTATATATGTTTGCCTGAAGAACCTTTCTCTCGACATGTTAATTAGAAGATAAATAAATAATAGATGAAAAATCATTAATTAAGATTAATATTTATGATATTTAATTTATTTAATATATAATTTCATTCTTTTACTCTTTTTTTTTTTTTTTTAATCTGTCAAAGTTGTTTCTAAGATATAACCCCACAAAACAGACGTCCTTAACATTATCGTATTTAAAAAGAATTCGACAAAACTAAGAGCATTCGAGAAAATTAATAAACCCAAGGCTTCTTCCTCCATTAATCAATTTCTTTTTTTTTACCAACTAAGTCTTCATCTACTTGTATGAACAGTGTATGCGCTAAAATCATATATACGGTCATACTACCCACGTACTCACCAAAAAATATAAGCTACTTAAATTATTCTCGCTAGCCCTAAACCATGGCTTAATTAATTTATGCTATTGAAAATTCGCTGTCCCGGAGACAGAATCATTTTCGGATCAAACAGAGCTTTCCTTTCTGCAAAAGTCTTCCATCTGGAGCCAAAATGGTTCATCCAGTCTTCTTTGGTTTTGTGATAAGGGAGATACTGCTTGACCATTATACCAGCATTTTCACAAAACTTGAGTATTTCTCTATTCTGATCATCAAACGCTTCCCAGTTATCAAACCCACTTGAATGCAAAAATCCTACGGTGTAGAAAACATCTTCATCTGGTATAACTGCAGACATCCTGTCATCCCATCTGCGCACATTTCAAATTCGAAAGAATATAGTTTTAATGAGGTAACGTTGCGAATTAAACATTAAGACCATATAATTTTTGGTTTTATATTTTTGGAAGACTTACTTGTTTCGGTTCATAGGATAAACAAGAGCAGGTCCTGTGGTAATGTTCCGTTTAAGAACAATATCCCTGAAAACACCCTTGTTGAATTCCGAGATACGAGATTTTGGTAAAAACAGATTTAACCATGGATGAGGAACTTCCCACAGCCCTTGTGACTGAAGTTTTAACTCCCCACCACGAACTCTATCCAAAAATTCAACATAGGTAACATCTTTGTTGAACATAAGTCCCGGAAGAAAGCTTAATCCCTTGAACAGTAAGTGCAGTTCCTGTAAAAATATAATGGCCAAACTATTAGATTTCTGTTGAATATGTGTAATCCTAGGGAAACCAACTTTAAATCTGATGATGATGATGTACCTTGTCCACGGTATTTTGGGTGTGATCATCATAATATTTGGCCACTTCAAGACAGTAAATGATGCCATGCCTTTTTACATGGCAGATTATTCTCCAGTGATCAGACGGTGGAAAAAATGAGGATCTCCAGTTATCCGGAGAACCTTGGTTCATTAGAAGTGAACCTTCCAAATAATCCAGCGCTTGCTTTTGCCTCCTTCCATTGATTGAAATCAAATACTCTTGGTCTCTGGTAAAAGTGGAGAAATCACTGTAAAGCATTCGTACCCACTTAACCTACGAACAAAAGTTATCAATTATGAATTGATCAAGTGATACAAGTAAATAATCAAAACTATTCATTCTGGTTGGGTACAAAAGCCAAACCACACAATAATACAAAAGACAGCGCTTTATATAATTAAATACCCTTTTTGGCGCAGGCTCCAGGGCAATTCTTGCTCTCGTTATGATTCCAAACTGGCCTAAACCACCTAGAACTGCATAAAACAGCTCAGAGTTCTGAGATGCGGAGCAAGTTATTAGTTCCCCTTTTCCTGAATCAGAAAACGCAAACCTCATAAGTAAACGCTGCCCTAACTGCATGCATGCAAACTATAACTCATTGTATATTGTTTAAACAAACTACTAACAATATTTAATACTAGCCAGTATGCATAACACAGTTCGAAAATTCCTATACGGAAGTAGGAGCTGTCATTAGCTTGAAAAGTTGATGCACTTAACAGAGAGTAATCAAAATATTAACTGTTACTTTATAAATTCTTGAGGTAGCCCAAAAAAATATGATGAACCGCGTTGTTATAAAAATAAAAAATAAAAAAAAAAAGCATCTGGCAAGAAACACCGTCTTATCTTTTGTGCACTACCAACTAACAATTCCTAAACGCGGGACCAGATATATATTACATTATATTTTATTATATTATATTATATTATTAATTGCTTAATTAATGTGTTAAACTTAATTGAGTGCATTTATACATACATACATACATATATATATATATATATAAAAGAAACGCCACCAGCTTGTATATTCTCAAGGCAATTTCAAACAAAAATTTTTGAGAAATTTTTGAAAAAATAGAATATTAATCATACCAGTGACAACATCCATTTCATAAACATTGCTGATCTGCGGCCCATGGCGAAACGTTTGGCCGCTAATTCCGGCATTAGAGAGAGTCCCACCAACGGTTAAGTGAAGATAATCGGTCCACGAAAGCGGTGCAAGTCCATGTTCCAGGGTGGCATTTAGCACGTCAATCCAAAGCTGCTCGCCCCCAACATCAGCATAAAAACCGGACAAAAGGCTGCCAGAAACTGTAACGCTTGTTCCGTTTCGATGATTTTTCAGAGACATCATTTCCACTACTATTCCTTCTCGAGCCATGGCCTGTCCTCGGACAGAATGGCCGTGGCCTTTTGCCGCTATATTAAACGGAACAGAACAATAGTATGCAGCTTTCATTAAAGTCACGATATCTTCCGTAGATGATGGATAAAGAACTGCTGCAGGTTGTTGTTTGACGATGTTGCCATAGTCGCTAGAGGCTGATTCAATGGCAGCTGGATCTGAATGAAGCCTATCAGCGATATCGATGGTTTGGAGCTTATGTGGTAGCAAAATACTCCATGGTTTCGAATTGCCTGTGGTTGAAATCAAACAGCTTATGATTAATACGATTATTATGTATTTCGTGATTGGAAAATTCTCAGCCATTTTGTTGTGAATGGAAGATGCAATAAAAGGACGGTTTCAGAAGAAAGAGAAACAGAAGCTGGTTTATGTGGGTGAGGTGAGATGAAAGAAAAATGAGGTACATGTATAAATAGACAGAGAATTACAAAAGAGTTAAAGCCAGGACAGTAATGTCGTCATAGCTAGGGAGGAGAAACGGTGTTAGCAAACGACGTCGTAGGTACATGCATACTTTTCAAAGATTTGGTAGCAAAGACTTGAGATCCTTACAATGAATTTGAAAGACTTTTCTGACCAATAAATAAGTAGGTGTTTAATGTGTTTGTATTTTTCAGAAGCATGAAGAATCATAGCCATCGACATTCGTTGTACATTGTAGTGGGTCCGACCATAAGACCAATCAAAATGGATTTCAAACGTTTGATTGTGATCAAATGGACTAAGATAAGGTCAAATTGGGTCAATTGGAAACCTAGCCGATTTGCCCTTTTTAAAATATCACTCGTTTCCTATTTTAGGATGCATTAGGGGTCAAAATTAGGTAACGATCAAAAGTATCTTTAGGATTTTCGTTATGGGTCTGGAAAAATGATCACGAATGCAAATTTGTGTTGGTTTCCAACATGAGATTCAAAGATGTGTAATGAGACAGAGGGAGGGAGTCATGAGCCAGATTTTCTTCCTTAGAAGATCTTGTTTGTACGTGTCTAAGGCTACATATAAAAGGTAAGTCAATTTGTGACCGTGTAATTTACCCAGCACATCATGTAATGTCGCATTGCATTAAACTACCTGGAAATTCCGATGGCTTTATTGATTCCTCTAGTGGGTAAATAGATTTTCTAGTTTTTATATCTATATTTTGCCGGAATCTAATTTATAAATTAATCCTAAATGCTTATAACTACTCATTATTATTATTATTATTATTATTATCAATGAGATAACTTTCTTTTTAAGAGAATGAAAATCTAAGTTGTTTACAATTGATCGATCTCGCATTTGTTGGACCATGTATTTCGATTCACTCAAGTATTTGTTCAAAACTAGTCTAGAGGAATTTTCTCATAATATTTTCAAATTTGTTTTGTACAACAACATGCCAGCAAAACAATCGAATTGAATAAGGTTTGCGTATAATCATTATGCAACTTGCATGGGAAAAGAAAAATACAACAGCAAGAGAACAATATCATGCCATGCACACGGGACATTAATATATTTATTTATATCTAATCAATCTCAATCAAAAGAATTTGGCTCTGCCCCTGCCTCTTAATAGTACGTACACAACCAATCACATATGTTTTATATTGGAAAGGAGTAAACGTTTATCATAAATTAATTAATTATATTATATTATTTTATTGTACTATGCTGGCTGTTTATTTTTTTCGTAAATTTGAAGCATCTTTTCTCATTTGAAAATTCATAGAAAGAATGCCAAGAAAAATATAATATACTGAGGTCCTAACAAAAGGTTTGGTTGGAAATTAAAATTGGACTAACAAAAATTCTCGTATGTTCAAAAGATAATCTTTGACCTAAAGATCTCACAGATACGAAGACCTATCAGATAGATAGCAGACCTTTCACCATGCATTCATGAATTAATTAAGAATGAAATTATTT
Source organism: Swietenia macrophylla (assembly GCA_032401905.1). Lineage (NCBI taxonomy): Eukaryota > Viridiplantae > Streptophyta > Magnoliopsida > Sapindales > Meliaceae > Swietenia > Swietenia macrophylla. The sequence continues at coordinate 4,104,932 of CP135561.1, read as the reverse complement.
TAAAGAACGTATGCATCATGCATGTCCAAAATAATGCATGCATGCCATTAAATAGCAAGACAAGAGACATGCATGCATGTGTGTGTGTGTGTGTATTGCCACATATTTATCTATAATAAATGACCATATAGCAAGCAGTTATGAAATAGATTGTCCATTATATATATATATATATATATATATATATATATATATAATTCATCAGAAAACTTCATGAATACAACTAAGCATGCCTTGGCAGATGCCAAAACACCGAACAGTGATAGCTAGGTCTTTCACCTAACATGAGTCAGAAAGGAGAGAATACTAATTACCAAAAATGCAAGAATACAACTGTTCTAAAGCATTCTCATGCTCGACTTATATGAAATAATTATTAAAATTAAATATTTAGCATTATTATAAAATTAATAACAATTAATTGTCTTATCAGTTTATCTCCTCAAATATACTCTCTCTCTCTCTCTCTCTCCATAAAATATACATTTTTCTCGTATTTTTAAAAATTACAATCAATTCTCCAACTTTTATACTAGAAAATTTAAAAAAAAAAAAAAGCTGCATGATATATATAAGTATGCAATTACACAACACATTAAAATTGCCAGCTGATCAGAATTTGGAGCACATGACCATGAGAAATATACAATGAATCTTTGAATTGAAATGAACATAATAATGCGTGATGAAAATGAATAACGGTTTTAATGTTTGATGATAGTGAAGACAAATAAACAAAACTAGAACACTTGTCATATTTAAAGTGGCCTTGGACCTTAATGGATCTATCGTACATAACAATACTGTTCACAGATTTTGGCTGGCGCGACAAAATCCACATGATTCAACAAATTTCACCTCGCATTTTCAAGTGCTGCACATTTTTCTTATTTTTAATTTATTTGTGAATGATTAATGTGACACTTCTTGGTGATGAAAACATGGGTAGGGACCCCGGGAGCAAGGGAGGATGGTGGGGGACTATTCTTAGATATTTCAAATCTTTATGGGGGATGGAAGCCACCCCCACCAGATCACGTGGTCCTAAAACACACAGGTAATATTACGACGACATCCACACTCACCGCCAATTCCAAATCTATGTCATTCTTATTTTCGATCCTATATCTTCCATCCTTCCAAAATGAAGGACGACATTACTTCATTTCTTAATTAATCACCTTTTTTATTTTAATATGATGCAATATAATAGACAGATTAATCATAGTTTTTGTATTTTACGCTATTAATTATTTGTAGAATGACAATTATTGATAACAAACGCATCCCTCTTGTCGTTCTTTGTATACTATTGTACAGAGTTGGAACACACACACACACAAAAATCTCTACATAATAAGCATAACAAAGTTAACTAATTAGTTTGGATTAATTGGCACAAAAATTGAAGGAGAAGAAGATGCTGACACTACTTGGTCTTGTATAAAAAAGTAGTAGGAATAAGGGTTGTGTTGATGCCCGAGGGGAGAAGGTAACATGACAAAACAACCCCACTTCTGGGTGCAACTTGCCCAGTTCTACACGGACTTCTGCTGCGTCACTGTCTGTATTAAAGGGTGCTTTTCTTTCCTGACAGAGACTTTGAGCAGACAAGAATGGAGGATTATTCCTAGCCATTATATTTTTATTTGGCGATAGAGGTCGCGCCATTGCCTTCTTTAGAGCGCGTGTATAATGCCTGTATCTCCTTATGTTGTACTTCATTAATGTTTCTTTCCTTGTTGTCTCAACACATTTTTACAATTCCTTAGAAACGAAACACAAATTAATTAAATTTCATCAATAGTCAGACAATTGGCTATTAATCGATCATTCTCTACCAATGTTATATTATATGTAGGTTTTCTTTATAGCTAATCAAATACCCTAGCTAGCATAGCCATCCATATCCCTATCCCATTATACACAAGACAAGAGGTATCTCTTTTTGACTATCTAAACCCTAAGCCATGATTATTATGAATGATCAAACGATATTCCTTACCCGCGAAGCACTTTTATATCCTCAAGTAAATAACCTGTTACAGGATTTTTCTTGTTAACAAAAACAGCCCACAAATCCAATGTTCACTCGGGTTTGTTTGTTCAGACTACAGTGTCATAAATATCATTAGATTTTACTTCGTGATCTTTAAGATTATGAGAATATATGTGTATCTACATCCGTGATGATCTGATACGATCGTTCAATCAATCACCTTGCATACTTGCGTAAGATTGTGGCGTCCCGAGTCCACGAGAGAGATTTGATTCCTATATACATATCCCAGTTGAAAGTACGTACTTGCTTTATTTAGATAACCTGAACACCGTGTCTTACAATGTCTCGTGTTTTCGTCTTCCAACTACGTGAAGCAGAAGTTGGTTTTTGTTCTTTAATGGACTTTATGGTCATCTGTCTAGATTTTAGCTGCATGTTTTTTTAGTTAGTTTTTAGTCCTTGCATATTTAATCCATGCGTTTCACCTCTATGTAGTGTCATTTACTGGATCTTCTTCTGTAATTCAAATATTGGCCTATCATTCGAAGATACGATATCCAAAGATTGCCCTAGGGAAGAGAGAAAAAAAGGTGAAAAGCCCTAGCATATATACAACGTTAATTAATTTATATGGTAATTAGAAGATAATAATACTTGGTTAATTGTACAAGATATACATTTAACCATTCCATTATAATTCTGTAGATGTATTAGGATATGTGTTAATATTATACATTGGCAGGTCTAGCGATTAATACAGAGGGGTGAAACATGCATATATAAGGTTAGATTAGACGTGTTGACTGGGTGAATTCTAAATCTTCTTGGATTTCTTTAAAAAAATAATAATAATAATGTCCAGCTGCCACTATACCGAGTTGATGTTGAAAGGGATTGGAAGAGGCTGCTTCAGAGTGCAGCCACGAGAGAACCGTTGGCCAGAACCATCGTTCCAAGCTAGCTAGTCATCACCAACCAATAGGGAAGAGTTCTGCTATCGATTATTCCATTTTTCTTATCTTTATCCAGCTGGACCAGAGCTTTCATTGGGCCAACCATCTAAAAAAGAGATGTTCTCCGTCAAAGAGTTGCTTTCCATGCTTGTAGAGCACAAATTATTACATATTAATTCTGATTACAAAAGGAGTCAGATTCAATTAACTTTAAATAGCTAAATTTTATGTATATGAAGTCATAATTAATGAAAAGTTTATTTTATCATCCCATGTAGATAATTTTGTTATGGCGTTTGATTAGATAATGATACTGTGGATGCTTCCCAGGTTTTAAAGCCTTGAAAAATTTTTGAAACATGATACAAGATACACCTCTGACAATGCTGTCATTCCAGCATATACATATTCAGAAACAATTAAACAAATCTATTCTGGTTCTTGCGGTCATGTTAGGATAGAAGCCGACAATCTGTGTATTTTATTTGTGGAATTTTACCATGGCTCATTTCTCCATGTTTCAGCACATATTCATCAAAACAACGAAACTTTATTTTTAAGCAATAATTGTTGATAACCCACAAAAGATGCTTCAACAGCCGGAAGTTTGAAACACATGCGAAGAAAACTGTAATCAGATGCCACGACGTAGACAAAAGAGAAACACACGGATTATGGACCAAATTGATGAATGTGGGACAACTTAGCATTGACGTTTTTCTTTAGAACTTTCAGATATGAAAATGAAGTGGTTGAGATAAATTAAGCTCGTCCTAAACGTGCTTGAGCCATCCCTAGTTTCAAGGGTAAAGAACAAAAACAGTCATGTATTCACACTACCAGATACGTGAAACGAGAATGGGTACTGCTCTGGACCAGACTGTTAAGAGAATGATGAAATATGTTGGATGACAGGAATAAGAAAGCTGGCCAAAATCGACTCTTTGACTAGACCCAATTGCTCAAGACTTCAAACCATGAATTGTGTTACTGCATCTAAGGTATCACGAACAGGAATGCATTAAAATGGGTCTCACATGCAAAGTATTTTCTTCCACAGAGAAATAGAGATAAACTAGTTACACCTCATGTCTATCAAATCATTTTGAATTTTCCTCTCATCGAGAAACATGAGCTTGAGAATCACGACAAAGACAATGGGAATCACGACAAAAAAAAAAACGCTCTGTCCCAATGGGAATCACATGCCCAAGAAAAATAATGCTTATGGTCACCTACCAATGAAAGAAAATAGAATCTACAAGCTCCAAAAATCTTACCGAAACGATATAATCTCACTCTTATTATTCTACTTCTATCTCATCAAGAATAAAGAGTATAGCACGAAATTAAACAACCCCACCCTCAATTGATCGATAAGTTTTAAACATTTCCTAGAACATGCTACTTTATTCAAATTGATTTAACAGACACCAAGACATAAAATCTCGGCATGATTATCACCAGAGATTTCATAGAACGTGCAGCCAGCACTTCTCAGGCTCATTTGCATACTGCCTTTTCTTAGATGAGAGGCAAAGTTTCATTTTGAATGCATTTCTTATGTAACTCTATTCCAAGAATTAAACATTAGAAAATCATGGGCCAGTTCCAATAACTTTCTTCTCAAAATCCTTCAACATTATGGGAAGAAAAAAAGCCAACCTCCAAAAGTTTAGTCAAGCGTCAAACTCGCAAGAAGAGCTTTCCAAGTATTTTCTGGCTAATACCATCATACATCTCTATCTCTCGCCACCACTCTCTCTTTTCCTCATTTCTTTTTCCACTCCCTCCTATTGCTCGTTTTCTGCTTTCCCATAAAAAAATAATAATAAAGTTGCACAGAGTAGTCTCTTTCGGTAGTCCAAATAATGACAAAACATGGCTTCACGCCATATCAGATTTTCCAAGTCCTGCTGCCACCCACTTAATGCTGTTTCACCTTGTCTTCATCCTCTACATGTGCCATTTTCCTCTCCATTGTCTTTATTTAAGAGTTGAAATCGTAATCAAGCCACATCGGTGCCAACAACAGCACCGGCCGCCACCAATAAAGCTCACCTTGACCTACTACTACAAGAATAGCACAATAGCTTTGCCACGCAATCACCATTACCAAGGACATACCATTTAACCGTCCACACCACCACTCCGTCCCCTATTTATACTTTGAAAGTGCTCCCTTTACTAATTATTCTCTCTACTGTTCCATAGTCGAGGAACACATTGTACTTTATAGATTGTAAACGCTAGACATATTATTCAAAAATGTAAAAATTCTATTCATCTTGACTCTCCTCTAGAGTTTAGTAAAATCACCGTCATAATGGCTTTCTTAAAATTACATTTACCTCTTCCATCAAAGGGCTAGCTATTTACAGAAACATTGACAGATATCAAATGGAACAAAGCAAATTCCAATTTGCCCCTTATCTTTGTTAATATGGAGCAAATACTAATTTAATCCTCTGGTAGAAATCTTTGGAGACTTAAAATTGACTGTGCGCTTCAAGCTGTTGAAAACTAGTGGAAGTTGACAGTAGAGCTCATAAGAAAAGTTGATATAATTTACCCGTCAAGAAATTCACTTCTACCATTTGAAATTGCCACACAACACCAATTAAATAGCTTGGCTTCATCATTCATTTCCTTTTGCAAGGGGTATTTGCCAAAACATGCAATATGCATACCTCTATTAAATAACTTGCACCCATCAAGGCTTTCTCAAAATTAATATAGCCAGAACTTACGATTTCAACACAACTCAGCAGATGAAATGAATGGAGTTTAACACAATGAAATTCTATTCAAGAAGTACATACAAATGATTGACAGAAACTTTTCATGACACACACACACACACATATGCGCGCCTGACTTGGCTATAGGCACCAGCAACCAAAAGCACCAACACAGCAGCTTCTAAAAGTACATGTAATGCTTCAACGTTGAAAGAAAAGTAACAGCATCCAAAATTATCCCTATGTAATTATATTGTTAATTTCAATAAACATTTCATATGAGAAAGACACTATTTTTGCAACCAACATAATAGGAGGCTTTATAAGAGGAGGAAAGTGTCACTAGCCATGAAAATCCATCAAGCAGCCTTTACTTCGCGAGTAAGTATAGCAAATCTCATGAGTGCCTTGTGAAGAGCAAGGAAGAAGCCATACTCCACTTTGCCTAAAAGCCACAATTTCAATCAAGCAGCCGGAACCTTTTTTCCATCTTCAATGAAAAAGATTGCAGTTTCAGGGACCTAAAATAGGAAAGGCGGGTTAAAATATTTTAGCTGGTTTCACCAGATAAGATGCCCAATTACTCTGACATATAAAAAGAGATCAACGCAACAGTCTTGTAATAATTACTTGGGAAACAATACAAATAAAGATCACACTAAGATCAATCTAGTCTTTGCCACAATATAATGTGGAATTCTGGACAGCCAGTGAAGTGTGAACAGCACAGGTTTTCAAAATCACGACTACATTGTAACTGCCAAAATAAATCCCCAGATGTAAGATGTTTTTAGTGAATGAATTTGTCTCCTAGTTACAACCATTGATCCAAATTCTAAAGTGACTAAAGTCGATACTTCAAATTTTTCTTTATCAGCTCAATCTTACTCAGCTATTTGGCAAGAAAAATTATCCACCTGAGGTTAAAACCCCAAATATGCTCATCACAAACAAATCTTTGATGGAAAAAAACATACTGACCACATGAAGTCTTTTATAGACATGAAAAGTCATTAGCCATGCCCTTAACTCCCAGACCGACTCCCCTCCCTTTCCAAAGAGGGAAAAAGTTAAAAATTGCACCGGGAGAAACTCTGTTCGTTTCTCACGTGTCTTGCATCTATAATGTGCAGAAGTTATTGATATGCAGAGGTATGGACTATCATATAGCAACAAACAGAAGAATTTCATTGTTTTTAAGAAAATAACCGATGAAACATTTGACTCCATATGGAATAGCGATAAGAATATGTTACATCATGCCAGGTTTCTGTTATAAACTCGACGATGTCGTAAGATATGTCTCCTTGAACATCAATCTGCTCTTTCTCAGTTGGCCCCTGAAACCATTCATTCAAGAAAAAAAAAAAAATATATATATATATATACATTTCATTAGCATTTATAACAATATAAAAAACATATTTGCTGCCCTAAAACAATATACACCTTAACCACTGAGGCCCCTGTAGCAAACTTTTTCCCTAGTTTCTTTGAAGCATCACTAAGTTTAACACCTGAAATAATCCTAGAAACAGAGTCAATTATCATTGTGGGATATGAACTCAACATAAAGAAGTATATAAACAAAAATCACAGCAGCACATTGCTCACCAAAAAGTTCCAGGCCTTTTACTGTAGTTATACATTTTCGTTTGTTACGAACAACCTTTTCAATAACAACTTCTTTCTTCTCCTACAACACAAATAAATGCCAAATTTCATTATTATAGGCTCAAGCAAAAATATTACATGTGTGAAAAACAAGAGCATATGCAGCGAATGCAGAAAAGAAAATGTAACTCTTACCTTTTTCTTTATCTTTCCGCCAGGTAAACGTTTAACTTCATCTTCCTTGGGTGCTAAAGTAACCCCCAAGTAAAAGATAAACAAATTAAATTATGTTATCATTCTATACATTGTCAAGTAAAAGCAAGAAGCCGAAAAAGTCATGCAAATTAAATGACACCCTGACTATAACAATAAAACAAAACAGATAAATGTAATTCTTATAAAAACTAACTGGTAAACATTTTAGAAGAAATTTCATTTAGAAAACAATAATCTCAATAAACTTCATAGTTTATTGTACAGTGTATAACAAATTAGATTCATAAGTACAAAAATAATATTTACGGGATACTGTACTGTGTACACCTAATTTTGATTGTAGGTACTATATATCTTAAACTGGGTGCAGCAACAGCAAATAACATTCATGTATGAAAGTCATCCTTTAGGCATGTTTCTGCATGGTAAATATGACAAACAAGTTATTGGGTATGACTCCATCTAATAAGAAACAGAACCCATGATACCCCAAAAGGTATAGTCCCAATTTCACTCATTCTTATGAACTCAAAGGTTACTACCATTAGGGTTGCAGCATCGTATTGAAATTAAAAAACTAAACTATATATGTAGAGAGAGAGAGAGAGAGAGAGAGAGAGAGAGAGAGAACATTTATGCCAGGGAGACCACAAGTTCATCATCTCAACACTAACCATAACCATCCCTTCCCCTTCTCCATGCTCAGTCTTGCTCAAACTACTCCTAGTGTTTTGAGATCAAAAACTAAATGAGCTTGTTGCACACATCCTAGGTACTTTATACCTTCTTCAACTAGCTTTCTCAGTAAATTATTGTACAACCAAATTCAAACCCCATTGATGCTATGATCAGGGAGCTGCTCTGTTGTCTTGGTTTTCAAGATCTACCAGATCAAAGAATCTGCACTTAAGAATTGTTGCTATTGTTGTACCTCCTCTTCCTATAACCGGCAACTCTCTTCCCACATCCCTTCCTTCAGATGGGGTAATGAAGAACACCCGACTCCCTTTTCTCTAGAAATTAACCTAGACTGTGTTTGTAGCATGAATGCTAAATTTAATTTTCGGCTTTCACTTCTGAAAAGCATGATGGGCTGGCTTGCCAACACAAACAGTACCTTCTTGATGAACTCCAATTTTTATAGGTAATAATGAACAATTATCAGAGATTTGTTAACCGCAGTGGCAATTGACCGCTGCCTGGTGTATACAGACTAGATAAATTTTTTTTAAAAAAAAAAAAAAAAGAGGTCAAATCCTTCAAAAGGCATGCCCATCAATCGCAAATTCTAATATTCGTAGCCCAAAAAAGCTGTTATTGGGAGGAAACCATTAAGATTTCCCACCAGCCCACTCCCTAATCCAAGAACAATTTGACATTTTCATAAAACCAACCATGTTTCTAAATAAATATTGCCAAAGTAAACTTTAGCTTACATGTTTTGAATGACAAATATACAAAAATAAATAAATATATAAATATATAACAAAAATAACACCAATAACACGAATCTAAGAAGAATCAGATGAACAATACAGGTTGGAATGAAAGCTAACCTGAAGAAGCAGTAGAGGCAAAGTCAGTGGATTGTAATTGCTCAGTGACTTTATCCACGTCCTTCGAATTTGTCTCTGTAAATAACCAAAAATAAAATTAAGAAAAATACTGAACAAAGGAATCGGTGTTGATAACGGAAATTAAATTGGGAAACCTTTGGTGAGATCAGGGTAAAGATCCGATGCGTTTTGGATCAACCAGGGTTTACATTTCTCGAAATCGGGTCCGAATTCACAGTACTCTGCGGGTAAACTGCACACCGCACAGTACTGTACGTGAACCGGTTGGGGTTTTTCCGCCATCACTTGAAACGGCGCTTGACTACTTTTCTCTGTAGCAAATGCGAAGAGAGGTTGTTTGGAGAGCAAAACAACGCGTTTCCACAACCGAACCGTTATTGAAGGCTGAAGGCTGGAGAGTGACGGTGCCTTGTCACTTAAATATTGAGCTGTTAAAACGCGGAGTTCTGGATAGAGATAACTATGCGTTTAGCCCAAGAAAAAAGATTATTACTCTTTTCAAGATATTTTAAAGGCGTATTATCACATATCTCCCCTGATATTTTCACTTTTATCACTTACTTAATCAAAATTGAAAATGGATCACATACCTCCCCGAACTCTTAACAGTCAACCCCATCCTTGAACTCTTAACAGTCAATACCATCATATTACTTAATCAAAACTAATGTAAATTAAATTTTTTTTTTTTTGTCTCTTTCATGCAAGAATAAAATCTAACACAAGAACATATTTACCCTTTTTTTCTATAAAAATAAATATGTATAAAAATTGTCATTTATTTATATATTGTTCAATAATTAATATTAAATGTTTACATGTTTTATTAATATAAGGGAAAAAAACATTTAATGAAATATCCAATAATTAAAATTAACAATTATATATTTTATTATTGTAGGTTTACCTATAGTTAATAAAATTTTACCTGTATTTATAAATTTTATTAGAAAAAATTTACTAATTAATTTTACCTATAATAATAACATATATAATTGATGATTTTAAGTATTAAATATTCCATTAAACAATTTATTTATAATAATCAAAAGTATAAAATTTTAATTATTAAATAATTTATTGATTATTTTATGTATAATAATATTGATCATATATTTATCTTTAAAAAAAATGATAAATATGAAATTGTGATACATTTTATTTTTTTATATAAAATGTAAAAATAAAAGAAAAAAGGATTTCAACAGGTCAACTAAGTTTAGGAAAAGATAATTGATAATGTTTTGGCAATTTTAATCATACAAGTGATAAAAGTGAAATCTCATAAGAAATATATAATATTATTCTTTTTAAAATATGAACCTACATCAATATGTGTGTGTGTGTGTGTGTGTGTGTGTGTGTGTGTGTTTATAAACAAGATAGGCAAGATAGCTGGTGATAAAATTAAATCAGAAAGAACTATAAACTCAAAACAGTGAAATCTCATAAGAAATATATAATATTATCCTTTTTAAAATATGAATCTACATCAATATGTGTGTGTGTGTGTATAAACAAGATAGGCAAGATAGCTGGTGATAAAATTAAATCAAAAAGAACTATAAACTCAAAACATTTTGAGTTAATTGCCACAAAATCTTTAAAAAAAAAATGTCAATAGAATTTTATGAAGCACTTAAAACAATTAAAATATTGTTTTATTAAATTTAAAACTACAAAAAGGTATTTTTTTATATATATATATATATATATATATATGATTTTAGAACAAACTCTTTAAAAATGTGAGGTGATCTCTAATGATATTTTAAACAAAAGTATTTTATTTGTTTAAAATAATTACAAACACTCTTGTTAAATATTGAATAAAAAAAGAGAAAAGAAGAAGAAGGTGAAATTTGTTCATTACTAATTAAATAGTCGAATATAGTAACTTAGTTTAATACAAATAATTATATATCGTATCTATATTAAGTTTAATATCTTTCTAATATTCTCTTATACGTGTTGAATATTTCTTAAACATATTCAAAATTTAAGTAAAACAAACAAAATTCATTCAATACTTATTAAATAATCGAATATTCGAATTTTTTTCTATATCAAAATTAATAACATCATTGCATCTATATAAAGTTTAATAACATGCGAATATTCTTTTATACAAGTTAAATGATTCTTAAATATATTTAAGAATTTAGTAGCAATAGTTATTTTTCGCATAATACAGAATAATTTATATTTCCTTTAGGGAAAAATTTTAAGTTTAAATTACATTTTGTAAAAATAATGCGTTACTTTGACCATTGACCATTATTCTTACAAATGAAATACATGAGCATGAGAAGAATATTGGAAGCTCAATTATGTTAATAGAAACCTTCTTCCAAAATTTTTCACGCAGTTAAGATTCTGGGAAAAAAAGAACTTGTGACCCAAATGGGAACACAAACAAATTGGAACTAATTTAAGAAATAAAATCTAAACTAGACGACATACAATGACAGTAACCATTGTGACCGCAACAAACATGCATACATCTTGCTTAAAAGGCAATAACATGTTACCATTTTGCAATTAAAAATTTTTGTTAACTCCTAATAGGAAATTCATAACCCCAGTTGACAATATTCCACTAAAAAAGCTTTCTACCAAAATCCAATACCATTAATACTTGGATACCAAAATCTTCTACAAAATCTAACATTATCTGATTCGTTTAATAAGATTTAATTGTCATAACTTCATATCTCTATCCTCAACCCTTTTCATTTCATTGCGTGTGCATTCTATATAAATGTTCCCTCGTCCGGCTTAAGGGAAAACAACATACATTGAAGAATCAAAGAAAGAAAAATAATGAGTAGGGAGTTTGGAGGTGGAATTTCTCAGGCCTGTGCCTCCTGTAAACACCAGAGAAAAAAGTGTGATGAAAACTGCGAATTAGCTCCTTATTTTCCAGCAAGTAGATATCGTGAATTCCAGAATGCCCACAAACTTTTTGGGGTAAGCAACATACAGAAAATCATCAGTTCTGTTGAGCCCCATCAAAGACAAGCCGCGGCTGAATCAATTCTGATGGAAGGTAATATAAGATGCAACGATCCTGTGCATGGTTGCCTTGGTGTTGTCCAAAATCTGAAATCCCAAATACATGTTTACGAAAGAGAACTTGAAGCTGTAAATCGACAACTAGCTTTTTTCCGGGAAAGAGAGAAAATACAGCAGTTGGAGAACTTTCTGAAGAGTTCATCTGTAGCAGTGCCACCATCATTAACACCATCTCCATCAATGTTTAATTATGAAGCTGAAGGTTTCAATTCCCTGCAGGCACCAAACCATCTTGTAAACTACGATTTTCTATCCTTCTTCTTTTATCATTTATAGTACTGTACGTATAAAGGCAAATCTAATTATTATCATCTGTTTTTTCTTTTCCCGAAAATATAATTTAGCCTGATATAGCTGATATGAAGATGGGTGAGCGCGTGTACAATTACCAATCAACAATGGAAGAAAGTGCAGGTGTCCAACCTTTTGACATCCAAGCAATGGATCAGATTCTTGATCCCTATCAAACCGGGCAGACTCTTTCACCTCTATATCATGAGCCTGGAAATTCCAAGTACTTCATTCTTTTATCCTTTCAGCTTTTGGAATGACATGCAAGGCTTCGATATAAGTTACACAAGGGTTTTCCATGTTGTTTTGTTAAAACTAAACGTTTTCTATTAAAATCTGTGAGCAGTGTGCGATCAAGAGGATCAGGAAAACAGCCTTCGGAATCTGATAGCGAGGAGGAGGCAGAAAGCGTGGACGTATCATCATCTTCGTCTCTGAAAGGGAAGAAGCATATAGGAAACTAAAGATTAAGGAAGGAAACATCCATATATGCTAATGATATCGTGCTTACAGATTGTGCAATTATATCATATAACTGCAATATCATCTGGCTTAAGTAAATTTATGTATTTGGAGGAGCAGCATAATGCCTCCATGTCTGTGTGTATCATGTATGTGAATTTTAGATATATGCATTCAACAGCATTTTATGATTTTCTTCAGCATTTATATCCCTTTGGCCGTGGCTGTGGCCGTGGCTGATTTTCTGAATGGTATTGGAGGCGCAATGGAAAACTTGGAACAAGAGTTAGAGCTTTGCAATAAAATAATTAAAAATATGAAAAGAGGTTTGGAGTCCAATCTCGTTCACATTGGGATTGAAAAGGGATTTAGTTTATTTCTCCTTTTGATTATTGATAGTATTTGTCCAGCTGAAGGGAGAGCATCTGCAAGAGCTCCTTCTGTCATGCTAAAATTTGAAGCATTAGTTATTATCTATGCAAAGTATGAGAGCACTTTCAGAAAACAATTCTCCTTTTTTTAAGTTTGACTCAATATGTCTCACTATTTTTCTATATTTGAAACAAGTATTTTACAATAATTACAAATGTTTTAATTTAAAAAATAATTTTTAACTTTTTTTTCTATTTTATATACTTTTGTTTTTATGAAGTTGAATAATGTAACAGGTGGATACAATTAGAGTTTTTCGGAACTATAATGTTAACCTAAAATTCATAGCAACTTATATCTTAATAACAACATATTACATTTGCATAGTGACATGATATGAGTTTATATTTCAATCTCACTAGCCAGTTCTTAAAGTGCAAAGGTTGTATAAATGTGGTAACATGTTCAAGACTATTTATATTTGCACTGAATTTAATTTAAAAACATGTAGATTACCACTTGGTAGAATTTTATATAACCATTTTGAGTGTTTGACTCTTAAAATAGACACACACACACACCAAAAAAAAAACATAAAATAGCTAAGTAAATTTAATTGAAGACAGTGTTGATTGGACTAATAGTGGCAAATTATTATTCTCTCGTGCTTACGATTGGAGATTAAATAACATAAACTAAATATGTTGGCACTTTAACCTCTCTAAAATTTGAGAAATGAGCCATTTTATCTTTAAAATTATAAATTAAAAATAAAAATAAAAATAGTAATTTTGATTTGATATTTTTTCGAATTCGTGGACATGTTAGTAAGGTGTTTTAAAAATTGTAGTAGGAAAACAAAAAGAAAATCACATTTGCTTTTGAATTATTTTAAATTTTTTTTCTTTCAATAAAATTATCGAATAAATATATATAATATTTAATATTAAAATTATTTTATTTTTATATTATTAATTAATTGATCAATAAAGAGAATGGAGAAGAGTATTGAATAAGTAAATTGTTTTACTTGTGAAGATCTAGATTTGTGTTTTCAAAAGTAAGATAACAAAATGTTTTTTTAAAAGATAAATAAATAAATAAATAAAATAAAAATTCATATTTTTCAACATCTTGTTTGTAACTGTGGGCCTGGTAGCCCAAAACAATACCCTGTCTCTTTTTCAACATAGCCGAGAAACAAAAAATAACAAAAAAAAAAAAGCCAACAAAGTCTCTTTTTCAACATCTTGTTTGTAACTGTGAGCCTGGTAGCCCAAAACAATAGCCTAAAATGTCTGAGCCCGGGTTCGAACCGGGGACCTCTAGTGTGTGAGACTAGCGTGATAACCAACTACACCACCCAGACCCAGTTGGACGCTTGACCTCAACAAAATTTTTATTTGCTGCTTGTATTGTGACTGAGAGTTGGCTAGAATAACAAATTAAAAATATAAATATTTATTTATATATTTAACTATTAATTTTATAAAATAATTTATTAAATGTATTTAGTATAAATTTTAAATTAATAAATAATTATGTGTTAATTAAAATAATATTTTAATAAAATTTTTTAACTTGCGTTATAAAAAAATATTTTATAATATATAAATATTTTTACATTTTATTTTTTATTTTTTCTAACAATCTCAAACGACTTTTAGATTTAGGATTAAAATTTCACAAAGTGATTCTTGTGCAATTCAATTCCTTAAACAACTACTAAATGGTTAACGAGAAAATGATGGTTTTCTTTTTTTTAAAAGTTCACTTCCACCCAAGTTGCAAAAGGTCACAAATTCATGATTATTATCAAAATCAAGGCATTAGATAGACGAACGTGTAAGGTCGTAATTAAAGGGAACATCTTCTTCTCCTTCTCTGCGCATGCTGAAACTTTTGCCCTTATCCATTGACGAGGATGATGAATGATAATGAAAACAGTAACTAGAATATGACATAGAAATGAGACAAAATGTAACGTCAATCAATCAGCATCCATTGGATTTCTTACTCGCAAATTTTTCAAAACCAAGAATTGGGAAGGTCCCACGACATACAACTACTTTTGGACACAATTCATCACCTAGCTTCTTGACCTTAATTAGGCCAGCCTCGGTTTCCATTCCCCGTTTAGATGAGAATCTTACGAGGACTGGAGCCCAAAGAGCCAGAGACTAGATATATTATCTTTCGATTGCACAAGTTTAATTTTAATATATTGAATATAAAATATATTTAATTTTTTTATTTATATTTAAAGGTTGCATGTTTTAAATTTATTATTAATTATTTTCAATTTTGTATTTTATAAAATATATCTTAATCAATTCATCTGTATAAAAGAGGTTATATATGCAACTTAACTTTTGGCTTTACCCCTGTAGAATGATGTAATTTTAAATGACATCTTTTTATCACAAAATTTCCAATAGCATAAAGAAGGAGAACCGTTTTTCTTGAATTGACGGAAACATGCTGCATCTTGGTCGTTATTAGAGTCGGAAATGCGCCCAATTACAAGGCCGAAGTTTCCGACAGGCCTTGGCCGTCGGTTGTCACACTTTTCACTTAACAAAACGAACGCCTACTCGGACTTGACGCAACCCCTATTGAATGCTTTATTCAACTATATAAAAGTTATTACGTCTACTATTTTTTTTTTTTTTTTTGATATCTTCATGAGTGACACATGCCGAAGCATTTAATGACACCTGCAGAAGCATTTAAGCCCTTCGTAGCGCTCAATCCCAAGTTAATTTTCGTACAATAATAATTAATACACATGGATATTAATTGAAACTTCAGTTCATAAACTGCGTTTACATTTCACCATTCATTCGTGTACCTTCAACGCTTCAATCACGCGCTTATTAATATATTAATACTAATAACTCTACTCACTCGGGAGTACATTTAAAGCATAAAGCCCAAAAAAAAGACATGAAATGACAGAAAGACCTATTAAACTTCAACAGATACCACAGGGCCATTTCAGTTATACAGCCTTGAAAATACTTCCCCGGGTCTCATCTTCCTCGATCTCACAGATCACTGCCGTTCGGCACTGATGATATGAACAAACCAAAATAGAAATCCACCATGTAAAAACCACAATACCACCCCCAGAAATGACCAAAACGCCCCTCCAGTTTGGCCTGGCGAAGTAACTAAACAGTCTAAAATCTGAACTCACTAGTCCGACCACATCTGGCCACCTCTAAGCTGAATAGTGAACACTAACAGCCACCACAGCGCCCCTTTACACGAAACTACAATAAAAAGCAAAACCCAACCGACATTTTACCCCACCTTTTTTCTAACCCCCCCCCCCCTTTTTTTTTTACCTTTCCTTGAGCATCTCTTTGTAGCGCAATAGAGAATCCAGTCTCTGCAACCTGAGTTGCTTCTTGAACTTGTTGATGAAGTCATCTGCTTTCGCATCAACATCTCCCTCACCGACCGTCGCCGTTCTCTCCAGTCTCGTCGTTTGGGGCCTCCTTCGCTCTACTATCTCCGTCTCCACCTTCATCGACTTCTCGCTTCTCGACTTATTCACACTCTCCGGCGCTGTCTTTGTTGATTTCTTCGTCTCCGATTTGCTCCTCTTCGGCTTATGCTCCTCATTTGTTTCTGTTTCTGGGTTGTTGACGACCTCCGTTTCCACTTCTGGGTATGTATGTTGGGATCTATATACGGAGGAGAAATTAATAGACTTGACCCGTTCTAACAAAGATGGAACCCGGGAGAGCTGGGGTTGTGGCCGGTACGTATCGACAGGATCTGTGTTGTATGCGGGTTCGGAATGCTGCTTAAAAAAGTGCTGATCTTGTTCTTGCTCTTGTTCTTGGCTGGAATTGGGGAACTTGCAGAGGGAGAAGTTGATGGACTTAACACGGTCTAAGAGAGACGGAGTTCGGGCGAGCTGGGGCTGATTCTGGTGCGGTTGAACGGGGGTTGTGTCGTAAGCAGTGTACTGCTGAAAAAGGTGTGGTTCTTGGGTGGGGTTGGGAAACTTGTATTGATAGAAGTTGATGGACTTAACTCGATCTAACAGAGACGGAGCTCTGGTGAGTTGGGCGGGTGAATCGTGGTGACGGAGGTGGTCGTACTGATGTCGTGGTTTTCTGTTGGAAGTGAAACGAGAGGTGACGGCAATGGCTCCGATGACGAGGTTGACGAAGAGAAAGAGAGTTGTGGGGGTAAACCAGCTGGTCATGGACGCCCATAGAGTTTGGTCTGTCATGTTCTGACACGATCTGGTTTGGTTTTTGTGGATGTCTGAGTGTGTTATTTCACGCACGCTGAGGAAGAGAGATTTTTTCTTTGCAGATGAAACTATGAACGTGAAGAGAGATTTAAATATACAGTGCAACCCCGCTAATCCAGCCGCAGGGACTGCTATTGTTTTCTTGGCAGAAAGAGTTACTTTTATAGCTGATAACGGGTAATCTCCATTGACTGTAACAGTCCAGTGGGTTATACGCAAAAATGTTTATAATTTACTTAAGAAATTAATTTTTATATTTTTATTTAGTCCTATTATCAAATTATATTGATTGGATATGGACGTTAGAGGTGATACAGGGGCCGGTCAATCCATAAAGCACAAAAGATATTGGGACGGCACGGCAGTTCGCTTGAGTTGAATACGAGTGACCGACGAATTAGCCAGCCCCAAGCAACACAAAAACACAAATAAATAATAAAAAAATTAAAAATTCAATATACAGTAATAGTTGTGTATAAATATAATATAATGATATTTTAAATAATTAAAAACTTTTATTTAATCATCAAAAGAAGTGGTTCAGATCCAATTGATGTATTAATATAAATATAATTATATAATAAAAATATTTATTATTAGTTATATTACATATTATATTAAAAATTAAAAAAAAAATTATGAATGTTAAAGATGAACTCTATTTAGAAGTTAATTAATTTTATAAAAATTAATTGAGGCGGACGATGACAGGTGCTGGTCCAGTAATAGAGCTTTACTTTGTGAAGCTAACAAGCACTGCACGACCCAGCGCCACAAATAAGTCCCACTCCCTCCAAGTAATGATATCAATTTCGTTTTTTCATTTTTTATTTATTTATTTTTAATTCCTTTGGAGCGAAACATTCGTGGCAAAGTTATCGCTTAAATCATTAAACGTTTGTGATGTCAGCGCTTACAATTGTTATTGTGATCACATACTTTTTGTAGGCTGATGTCATGCGTTGTGGTTTTGTCTTCTTCTCTAAAAAATATATATATATTTTTCTTTAAACTTAAAAAAAATTAAAAATTTTCACATTTTTATTTTAATTTAAATAAATCCTATTATATAACATAATTAATAATAAATAATTTAATTTTTTAATTTAAATTATAAAATATTAAATTAATTATTATTAAATATATTATGTATTAATATTTTATTAAAAAATTAAAAATAAAAAAAAAATTAAGAGAAGGAATTAATCCAAAATTAAAACAGCAGAGGGGCATGAGTGTGGGCATATTCACCGTGCGTTTGGACTTCACCGGGACAACAATGGCAAAAGAATCTACTTTTGAAAAGGACAACAGGCAACATTTGTTTGTTATTATTATTATTATTATTTGATTGCTCGCTTGCCGTCATTTTGCAGGGAGTTCGTGATTTCACCGTTGGATCCTTCCCGTAGTCATCTGGTCACTGTCAAAATTATATAAAAGTCATTTAAAAATATAAATAAATTAGAAAGTGTCTCGTAATTATCTTCTCTACCCATTTTTTTAAAACCAATGCTCTCGATTTATATTAGACTTTGACTAGTACAAGGTTAACATGACTTTCGTGACCTCTGGTGGAGTTTATCTCACTCTTTATTTTATAATCTTTTGATTTTACCTCAAAGTGAGCTGCATTTTTCATAGCAAGTATTTTCACTATAAATAATTTATAATTAATATTATGGTTAAAAAATTATAATTATTTTGAGATGAAAACAATAAGTTTTAAATTTAAGTAAAAAAAAGCAAGAGCATAAATATTTAACCACCTGATTTAATCATTTGAATTATATTTTAAGAATTAAATTAACAAAAATAAATCGTACCTGTTGTTAGACGAAATCATTAGATGATAGCTTGACATAAAATGAAAACAAAAAAGAGTTGTAAAAATTAATATTTATCGAACACTTTAAATACTGCACTTTATATTACTGTTATAGGCTTCATTTACCTTGTATTCTTTCTGGCATGCATTAAAAGTAAGGTTAAAAAAATTTAATAATTAATTTTAAGGGAACTTTATTTATTTATATTAATATTTAATATTTTCATTCCAATAACAATAATAATTTTAAAGTTCTAACATCTTAATTTCAAATTAAACTCTAATATATTGTAAAATTATAGTTGAGGGAAAAGAAATTCAAAGACTGAAATGATCATTACGTGTAGTGAATAAGATTAGTTTAAAACAAGAAATTACCTATGGTACATTCGTATATTGATATATCTTCTTCAAATTCATTTTACAAGTTTTACGTTAATTTTCTTAAATTTTTTGTTCGTGTTACAGTACAATTTATTATGTGTTTTAAATTTTTTATTTATATATTTTAATTTTTTTATGTTATAATTATTATTTATTATTTATTTTTAGATGATTTGAATTTTATATAAAGTATTTCAAAATTTACCTTATCATTGCAAGCTTCAAGTTAGCGGATGTATGGTACATCGAGTAGACCATAGCCGTTTCCTTGAAACAGAGGGCGATGGCGCGGGGAAATTTCGATTCAACGTCTCGCCAAAGCTGACTTGACAAAATAAAGGATAAGACGAGATATCATTGGCTGGCGTGGTCTGGTTACTTTAATAAACAATATTGGCGTAGCGAAGGTGGCTTTAGAGCACCTTCCTCCTGGACTTTCTAAATAATCATCAACAAAATAATAAAATTAAAAATTAAAATAGGATAAGATGGAAGCAGTGCAGTACTAATCGGATCATAATCACCCAAAAATGACGCACTCGATACAAATTGTTAATATTTTCCTTAAAATTAAAATCAATAAGGGGTGGCGAGAAATTGATTATTTTTAACAGCTTCATGAACAGTAAACAGATTAACTCAAAATTAGGAAAAATAAATAAATAAATTCAACTGAACCATAATTAGATTTCAAATAAACCATAGTTAGATTTTAAGAAACAATAGGAAATTGAAATTTCAAAGTTGTCAATTCTAAAGTGATGAATTTAGACATTCAAATGTTTGTTTGTTTCCATTTCATTTAATATTACGACGTTCGTATCGCTCCTCCCAACACCCAACCGCCCCTCCATTGATGCTGCTTACTTTAGAGGACACCGAGTGCATTTTTAGGATTGCATTGCACTGCACTGGAAAATAATCACTCTTTCAATAATCCAACTCCCAATTTATTTCCTAAAAAATAATCTTGCATTAATTTAAATAAATAAATTTGCCTTACTCTAATTTTATTATATAAATAAATAAATAAATCGTTCAGAACTAAATAGTTGCCTACGACAGCTTTGAGCAATGTCAAACTCGAAACTATTACCACCGTACACGTGTTACCTCTATCACTTCATTTTATTTATTTAATGCACCATATTTGTCAAAAAAATTAAAATAAAATATCATAAATGTTGGTTAAATTATAATCACTAAATAAGAATGTTTACAATAGTATGCAATACATGTAAATATAAAATGCTACCAGGCGACGGAAAAGTGCAAGTTAATATAAAATTGGTAAATATAATTTTATACATTAAATTTTAATAAAATTTATAAATATCATAATTAATATTAAACTTATGCATACGACATAAAAATATATTTTTTAATTTACTACTCTAAAATTTGCTATAACACGTGTTTAACATTGATGTATATCTTAATTAAAATTAAGCAAAATTTTGATATATAATAAAACTAAGTAAAGTTAATCAATTATGAGATTTACTTTTAGCAAATGTCTTTATAGATTAATGAGATTTAATTACAAATTCACTATAATTTATATTTAAAAGATGAGATTCTATTCATTATGTGTTTCAATTTTTTTTTTTTACCTATTTAAAATTTTTTATTAATTATTTTAAGTACTGATTGTCATTTGTCTTGTATATTTCAAATTTTTTTTCTTTCATTTTAAGTTTTATAAAAATGATTTCAAGTCCTATAACCAAATTTTTTTAGGGTTGTAATGTCACCGACAGATAATCTAGCCAACCTCTTAAAAGGTACATTAAGTGCATGAAAGATACATAATGTATTTGCCAAGATGAGTATTGATTTTTTTTTTTTTTATAAAAAAAAGTTGGCCAAAGCATTAATTTATTTCATAATTCGCCATTGTTGTTATTTGATTTACTATGAGATCTTATAATAAGTTTTATTATGTGTGATTTTTTCCCTATTAGTTTGTAACACTTACCCATCGAGAGTGACTAGTTAATTATTATTCATTAAAAAAAAATGAATGGTGAAAATTTTACCGTTCAATCCCAAGGGCCATAATATTGTACATAAGTAAATGATTCAAGAATTCTAATTAATTTACTATACTCAATTCTTATACATCACTAGATACATAAATTGATTGAATTTATATGCTTAAAATATAAATTAATTATACGCTAGTTTTTGAATAAAAATTTTCAT